>JZLH01S0206649.1:50385-75547 GCA_001188425.1 Eucidaris tribuloides
ACTACTACTACTACTACTACTACTACTACTACTACTACTACTACTACTTCTACTATACTACTATTACTACTACTACTACTACTACTACTACTACTACTACTACTACTACTACTTCTACTATTACTACTATTACTACTACTACTACTACTACTACTACTACTACTACTACTACTACTACTACTACTACTATTACTGCTACTACTGCTGCTGCTACTTCTACTTCCACTGATAATAATATTTTTTTTATTATTAAATCATTATCATCATCATCGTCACCACTATTCTCAATAGTGGTATTAGTGTAGGTGACACGATATTTCGTACCTGAACGACTAATTATTTGCCATTATGGTCTAAAACAATCACTTTCCCCCTTCAAGAAATTATGCATGATGGCGATATTTTATATAAGTGAACATATAGGCCCTTCATGATTGTCTGAAATCTTCAGAATCAGTTGTTTACGTCCGGTGCAGCATTCCAGCAGTTTATAGTTATAAAGTGCAGTATTCTCAAACATAATTCAGTTACATGACTGTATTCATATTGGATTTCCGTTGATTCCCCTGTGTTATTATTATATTATTAAGTATTTACTACAGTATACAACATCATGTAGATGTGCCAATGAAAGGTGTTTCAGCAGTTTAAGAAAACAAACAAACAAATGAATTAAGATATGTACAGGTACGATATTCTGACATGTTATGTCATAAAGGCAATTTTTTTTTCCAGCGCTGGGTAAGTCGAAGGTTACCCACATGTCTGTGACGTCACCTGGAAGTGCATTTTCAGTGTAAGCACCGGTGACTTGGAAAACATATATTATTACGAAAAACGGGCGGTGAGTAACTTCAAATCGTAAAAAAAAAAAAAAAATCAGGTTCAGTGACCGTTCGGCCTACCGCACCTATCTGTTAGGCTAATGAAACTTGATTATGAGTTTCCCGTCACATTTTTTTCAGCCCATAATGAGGGAACTATTTCATTATTCATTATTCATTACATGCAGGATTTCATTATTTTAACTTTTTTTTACAAATAACACTCACATGCTTTTTTGTTCATTCCATTCGCACATTTCCAGTTTCTCACAATTCTAACCCATTATAGACCAACATACAATCTTGAAACGAAATACAAACAATATTGGGTCTATTTTTAAACTCATTTCCGAGACTTGTTTCCTACCAAAACTTCCAAAATAAACTGAAAAGGTGAGGCTTGAAAAGAATTTTTCAAAATAATGAATTATTTTCAGATTTTCGGCCGCTAACGCGGCCCAAAAATTATAACGAGGGAGGGTGACGGGAAACTCATAATCAAGTTTCATTAGCCTTACATCAGCACCAACGCTGCCAATAAACTTAGAAAATAAAGCTTCACCTGTTTTATTTCAAAAAGGGTTTTTAAAAAAATCTTGATTATATTTGACGATTCAGTGTTTCTTCCGTCCAAGTCCAGTTGAAACGTGATTTTTTTCGTCCACAGCCAATTGTAGTGATAACTTTTGATTAAAGACAAAGGCGAACAATGTCGAGCTTCAGTTAAAAAAAAAAGATAAAAAAAAAGATTGTCAAACTGTGATATCTGAGCTGCATAGTATTGTTTGAACGGACAAAGAAACACAATAGAATACAAAAGTTTGAGAAGTTATGCTGCCACTGGCATGATAGTAATGAATGAACAATCTCCACTGCGGTGGAGTATCAAATAGCATTATACACACAGTCAGTTAATGGGAGGAAATTGGCATGGTTAATTTGGTCAACGTGAGTACTCGAAGATTTGCACTTTTTAAAGCATTAAATAATAATTTTGAAATATACTTTTTTCAGGGCTTCATGTTTAGACCTTATCAAAGACACTTAGAGCATGGGACATTATGTAGCTCACATAAAAAAACCCCTGCAGTTATTGTTAGCCTTTGGGGTTAATGTAATGCATTCAATTGCTGATAGCAAGGCAGATTTAATTACAAAGCTCATTATAATTCATTAACATCAAAAAATCAACGATCACTGAAACTTACGTAAATGTAAATGTATGTACATGCTACAGATGGAGGAGATTGCTCATATAGAAGAAAGCATTGCTCCCAATATGTGACAACATGAGATGTCAAATATTAACTTTTTCATATCTATCTATGGGTTTCGCTGAATTTTGAGCTCTCACAGGCAACTTTCCATGGAGGCTGAAATTCCTTCACAATAGAATTGATTGAGTTAACTTTGAAATCATTATCTTACGGAGCATAAGTCGCAAATAGGCCTTTTCGAGACATGTACGACTTGATAATACGTTATATGACTAAAACATTTAACACTATGGTGTGTGTCGCGGGGGCCTTATGATTTTATTGGTATTACAAATTGATTCTATTTCCTCGCAGCCTTTGTACAGATGACACATATACAGGCCTAGTCTATTATTGTGCGTAATATGGTTAATGACAGTAAAAGATGCCATTGCATGTTCATTGATTAGACAAGTTCAAGTGTGACCTTTTCTGATTCCAAATACCCCAATTTCTAATTTAAAAAAGGAAATCAGTATTTAAGTCCATTTAATGTTTTGTTTTTGGTGGGTTTACACAACATGGATGAAGCTGAAGCATGCTTTTGTACGATCACAATCCGCTTTAACCAAAAAAAAAAAAAATACACATTTGGCGTCACGACGTGAACACACCCCACCCACTCCACCGGAAGTTGATGCAGGTCTAACAATGTCGACTTTACTTTTACCAAATCCTCCCCCAGTTTTGTTTTTCTTTGAAACAATGTTTATTGCTCTTTTGTTTGGAAATGTCACGTTTTCGGCGTTAATGTCACCTACAACTGCGCATGCTCTTAGTGACGTGTTTCCAAATAATAACAGTATTAGTTCAAAGTGCATGGATAAAAGGACTGACTTAAAGAGCTTGGCCACTAATCGCTAATGTTAGGCATCCTCACATCATTTCTGCTCAGTGGTCTGCTCCGTTCATCTAGTTTCAAATTGATTATCTGTACTCTAAAATTCGATAGCGTTGTTACGAGATAGTTTTCTTTCTTCCCGAGCAACTTGTTTGTCCAATAGCTGTGTAGTCCTGTCGTATCTTGCTAGTTTTCAAACTCGGTTAAAGTTAATAATGAGGGTCTCTCGGCAATTTTGGTGGTTCGGCGAGAAGCAAAATTCGGCACACCTCCATTTGTGGATCTCATCCAATGCTAATATCGAGAATGGAGAAGAGTGTGGAGAGATTGAAGATATGAAAGTCGTCCCAGCTACCAAATCAGAACCCGACATTGATCTGAAGGTAAGTGTTCAATTATGTATTATAAATTCCTTATACCTCAGTGACTCAATCAGGTTCATTTTCCATCTTTCTTGATTTGCATACATGTAAATTAATAGACCTATATTTTACTAACCTAGCAATATGCGTTCAATATTGGTCTGACAGATACAATGTATGTTCTCAAATCCACACGAAATATTATTATTTCTGTGGCAGCACTATACGGGACTTGAAGGTTTGCCGAGACTAGTCTGGTTCCCAGACAATGCGATGTTCTACCTAAAGAATACATTTACTCAGGAAAACCCCCGTGTTTAACAAGTTTAGTTTCGGCGAATTTTTGTAATTTGACAGCTTTATGCCCAAACGTCATATCACACCAATACCAGATTTGGAATATCTTTCGGTTTTCTCCTGAGATTTTCGACTTCATATTACAGTATCATGAGTATGGCATCCAAAGAGTTAAAGGTATTGGCTAACATTTACCACAGTTAAAAAAACTGAGCCACATGATTCCCCATATTACCAGTGTCTTTGATAAGGTCTAAAAATGAAGCCCTGAAAACATTGTATTTCAAAATGATTATTTAGTGCTTTAAAAAGGTGAAAATCGTAAGTTGACCAGATTCACTTGCCCATTTCCTCCCATAGACTTACTCTATGTACACCTAGGCTATTAAAACTCGCCCCGAGTTTTAATTGTTTATTCATGCATAACTTGCCATTGGCAGTGTAACTTTCCAAACTTTTGTATTCTAGGGTGTTTATTTGTCCGTATGAACACTACTATGTAGCTCAGATATCAAAGTTTGACAATTTTTTTAATTGAAGCTCCACAATGTTAGCCTATCACTTTAATAAGGTGTTAAGGTAATCTGAATTATACCTCAGCTGGAATAGCAGAGTCTGATCTTTCTGCTGAGGCAAAATATAGATTACTTTAAGACTTCATTAACGGTTTGAATACCATAGCGTAAAATGCAGTCGAAAATCTCGGAAGTCCCCGCCCCCCCCCCCCCCCCGAGATTGTTCAATAATTCATAAATAAAAAAAACCGAGAAATATTCATAATCTGTTATTGGTGTGATATAACCTGTGGGCATAAAGCTTTCAAATAACAAGATTCGCCGAAACTAAACGTGCGCTTTAAGAGAAAGTTAATCAAAGCACCAGTCTTGGTCAAAGCAAATAGTATACAACTATTAATTCGTTTGTAAGTTGTTGTTAACCCAATTATTTGCTTATTGTAGAAGATTACCCCCTTGGGCTCTATGCAATAGGGGATATTGATCAATATTTCATACGTTTGGCGGTGAAAGAAATATAAACCTCCAAAACATAGTGTTTCATGCCACAGACCTGTAGCAATATACTATACCGCTCAATTACGAGTGTTATAGTCAAATTCGAACTTGAGTCATATTTAAGATGACTCAAACTCAGAATCGGTGTCGATCTATAGTTCCTGTGTAAGAATAAATGTCAAGAATTGTTTGTTTCTTGTTTTTCTTTTCTTGTTTGTTTGTTTTGTTTTTTGTTTGTTTGTTTGTTTTATTTTTTTTTTTTGCAATTGTGGACCAAACTCGTAACTTGTGTATTCAAGTACAATACTGTGGTCAACATATGTGTTCGATGGGTCACATAAACATTTAGCACTATAATGTTATAGTTTGTCCAATTGATTATTGTCTGAGTGATGAAAACAAATACAAAACATTGTCTTGTCATTTTGTTCTTTTATTCATTGACAGGTAAACCTGAAAGACAAAAGATCGAGGAAAGTGAGGGTGGCAAATTTTCAGTTTTATGCCAACCCAGTGTCCCGAGAGTTTGAACGAGCCTTTGGAACGGGATCTGCCAGTGCCTTTCTAAAGGCTTACAACCAATGGGCACATGGACAGTAAGTGATATTTGATCAAGTTTTGCTCAGTATTCATCAATGCATTCCATGTTTGCTTTAATTACAAAACTATACAACCCTATCTGTAATTAATTCTAATTACTTACACCCGTTACCGTGTTGCTCGAAAATTGTATTCTTGATTAACTATTTTTTTTTAGCTGTGCAAGCTAAATACTAATTTCCATGAATTTACTAACGCTAAATTAATGGGTAATGTGTGCGACCTTGCTTTAACTTGCAATTCTTGTTTCAGTAAGCAGATGTATATCACAACCACTGTGAAAAGAGGGGAGTTTTTGATTGTAGATTTTTCATACTGTACTCAAGGCACTAGTTGACACTTTATTCCATTTGTTAATCCTATGAGCAACGTACGGGCTGGTGAGTTGCCACTTGTTTCGATCGTGTTTGTGCTGATTCGAAAATGTAATAAATCAACGAATGCGCAGTCATGTGTGGGGAACCAAGTGTTCCCATTTTTTGATCTAAAAACAGTAGCATATGGCCAAAAATGGGCAGGTGTATCCCGTCAAACTGAGTACATGTACTCATATTTTTTTTATTTTATTTTTTATTTTTTATTTTTTGAAAGTTGCAGGTTTTTTTTTCAGATCTTCCTACATATTTAGACCTTGTCCAAGAAAGCATGGCGAATTATGTAGCTCACATTTTTTCACGCGTGGTCATTATCAAATATTGCCTTAAAATAATGTTGAGATATTAAACATTTATGTTACGTTATTTGTGAATTATTATTGGTTTGTAGATAATATTACCAATTTAGTGGATGGTGTTTAATTGGCATATTATTATTTCGTTATTTTAAAGAGAGTACTGGACAACAATCAACATATGGAATTAGGATCTTAGAATAGCATGTTTGTATTGTTATTTGGTGATTTGACTGATTCATTGGTGAAGAATGTAAAATTTGCTTCCATTTTTCTTGACTCTTTTCATTTTAAAGGTAGATTGAAAGGGGAACATTAATAAATGGTTAACTATAGAACACGATATGCATGTATGGTATATCAAAGCAGGGTAAATTAAAAAAAAAAATTGCCGTTATGTCTGCAGAACAGAGTTCCAATAAAGTGGAGGGAGATGGGTTGACTGAATGAATCCATGTGAATGGAATTGATTTAGGCAAGATTAATTGGATCGTGATTGCGGTGAATGATTTTGAATGAATGGAGCACTGAAGAAAATATGGTCACATTGCATCATATTAGAAATCTGACCTGTTTTGTAGTAAGGTGAGATAATCTAAATCGCGCAATATTCCACAAGAATTCATCTCTGCACACAAGTACTTTCAGTCGACCTAGCCACGCCTGCAGAGAAACTTCTACCACCTCGATTAATTTATTTGATTCCGGTCTATAGGAGGTACGTTTATTCATGCTATACCAATACCAAAAAGCAAGCTATCTCCTGATTTGATCCTCTGCAAACATGCTTAAAAACATGTTTTCGGGTACTTATACCATACTCATTTCAGACATCAACCTGAAGACGCTGGCGAGATTCCTGATCATGAAGCAGAATCAACGTAGGTTTTCTTACCGTTACAGTTTCGTTTGCTTTATTGTTGAGAGAAAATCAGGGAAATTATCTGACCACTTACTTCACTTTTATTTCCTGCATTAGCTACACTCTAACACACATGCTAAGACAATATTCAAAGGGATCGAGGAGTGACCACGCTCAGACATTTTCTAAATGTTGCATTTTTTCTATTAACCAGCTGTCTAACTGTTAAATTCAGCAGTTAGAAAGTGTGGCTTCTCCTCGGCCTTTTTAAATGTTAAAAATCGAAATAACATTTCAGTTTTTACATTGTGTGCATTATCTATGATAAGATGGAAAGCTTAAATTTTAGACGTTTGCCCACTTATTTGTGATTTTGCCCTTATATTATGATATTCATTTCGTTATAAAGAGAAATAGGGACAAACTTAGCGTAGCTTTTTAGAGTGTGTATCAAAAAGAACGTAATACATAAAGGGCTACTTTTCCAATGTTCATTTATTGCAGATATCTATGATTACATCATCCGTAAAGAGCAACCCATTCCTTTTCTAATAACGCCTCAAATGCATTACAGCCTCACACTTGACCGGTACCTCATGAGGAAGATATTGGCAATGCACATTTTCTGCACGTTTTCGTAGAAATTCCACAAATGTGAAATTACCTCTCATCTTTAAAACTTGAAACCAGACATCGAAGTCTTCATTCATTGACCGAAACTCAAAATAATGTGGGTTGACATTGTTCTCTTGAAGACAAATTTTCTCAATCATGCATGACCATTTATAGTATCTATGACATGACGAAATGATACAAGTGAGCTTTGGAAAGAGAATGAACTTGCTGTTTATGAATGTTATACTATACTTTTCCATATATCTCTATAATACAAAGATAGTTACATTGTTTTTCCTTTTATCATGGATGACATTTTTTAAACTCGGTTTAAAACGGTGTGATAACGAGTTTCATTCAATTTATTTATCAACTTTATTTCTTTAATTCACTCGTTTGGTTAAGATCACAAGACAACGGTGGAGCACCTCAGCATGAGTTGGTAGAAGGTCCTAAAGACTTCAGTTTACGCGAAAAGTTGGAGAGTGCGAGAATAGGTATGCTTAGGCTAGACAGTTACATACCGTTAACCCTTAGTGATTTGGGCTATTTTGAGCACCTCTCTGAATGGGGTGGGGGTGGCCTGGGAGGCCCACCCCCCCCCGAACCACACACACACACACTCATCATCTAGGCCGTCGACCGCGCGATCGCGACGTATTCTACAAAATTGTACTGTTAATATTTTTTTCTTTTAGGAAAATGTTGTTTCATTAATCGTGCAGATTTTATGCGTGATTTATGTCTGAAATCAGACTTTTTGCTCGTAGCCACTAAATAAAGCTCCACATATGTTATCTTTTTGTCTGGATACTCTTTTCAACGATTTTAGCAAATGCACCCTAAGATACGATATCAACACTTATTCTTTATGTGTTTTATTTGGGTTTTTTTAAATTTCTTGTGTATTTCTTTGTTTTTTGTCCTTTTCTTCTTATTGTTTTTTTTTTTAGGAAATTTGTCGGTGACACTGTGGGCATCAAAGATAGTATAAAACTAATCACTTTGAATCAGCAGGCTAGCAAAAATATTCACACATTTATGATTTGGGCTGATAAGACAATTGGTATTGAAATTGTACATCAAATCACAAGTTTTGTGTGTGTGTGTGTGTACTTTTTGGTGGGACATGCATGTACAAAATTACAACTATAAAGTTTGGATCCGCATAGGAATCATAGGAAAAAAGTGATGAAACGTTGCGGTGACAGTTTTCGCGTTGCAAATGTATCGCATGAAACTTCGAGGGGGGCCTCCCAGCCCCCCCCCCCAGTGCAGTAAGGGTTAAGTCAGCAATGTGTAATGTGTATAATGTTGGTAAATGGTGAGAAGTAAAAGTTGTTTCCCATTGCGTGTTTAAGATTGTCTTACATTTTCTATGAATATGTCTTTAAATAGCAATATCTGATCCGTAATGATTGATTACAGAATATTTAGTATTTTGTCATGTGTAATATACCGATAATTGATGTAGACCCTTGGATCGATATTTGGTTATTCGAAATTGAATAATCATTTCACAGTGAATTCGATAGTTGTGCATCTGTATGCACTCCCACAACAATTTTAAAAGAGAAGTTCTATATCTTTCTTGTCCAGGCATGTACTCTCATATGCTCAGAAAAAAAAATACAAATAAAATTGTAGTGTGTACTATGAAAGTCTTTGACGGCAATGGGATAAAAACAAACATACTTGCGCGCATGCGCACACTGACACACAGACAGTCATACATACAGACACACACACACGCGCACACAAACACACTTAACACACACGCACAAACAAAAATACAAACACACAAACAATATACAAACCGGCTGTCATAATTGTTCATATCCTTCCTTTCACGTTAAGGAGTTGAAGAGATCAGCACTGACCTACTCAAAGTGGGGATAAAGATACGGCAAGTGGACAAAAAGTTTGTGGACGATCTCTTCAAGGAACTAGAGGAGTATTCCTCACACGCTTACCAACCACTATGTGTTCTTGTTGATTTACCTGAAGGCAGAGTCTTCAACATGGATGAGGTATGTTAAATATACAACGCGTTCTCGACCAGATGCTTAGTATAAATATTGCCAGGGACGACGGTAGAGTCAAATCATATAGGGACTCACGTGGGGAGCGTGAACTCTTGGAGCCGGGGCGAAAATTGTAATAAAACAAAACAATAAATAAATAAATTATTATGAAGTACTCTACAGCACCCCGTATTTTTTTAAGAGGGCGGCGACGTATCCCCATGTGCATTTTCTTATTACGATGCTAAAATTAATCAAACCTATAATTGTAAGTGTATACGTATTTTCAAACCCACATTTATTGCATCTAATTTTCTAGGAGTATCCCTAGCAATGTGCAATGTAGTAATGTTTACAAATCCCAATTTTATTCAAAATCCTCATTAGTTACAATTCAGCAATATTGAGATTGATGGTGAGGCTGATTGTGATATATTGTTTTTAATGTTTTTATGTCAATTTAATAATTTAAGTTAATTTAATAATTTAATAATCTAAGTTGTTCATTTGCCAAACCTCTGCAATCACATGTACGCACGTTCATAAGATGTTGTCAACTGTAATGTCTCATTGCTCAAGCACCTTGTAACAATACACTTTTTAGTACTTTTGTGACTGACTTGGATGGTAAATGCTACATGTATAGTGACCTCAATGTTAAATTGGGGTCAAGGTCAAAGTAAGTCAAAGGTCAAATGTTAAGGTACTAGAGTGTGTCTTGTTTTTATAAAAATGCATGTCGGAATTTAATTAAACTTGGCAAACTCAGCTATACGTGTATGGCAAGGGGATGCAAAGTTTTCCAACTGGTTCATTTGGCTACGTGGGTGCCTAGATATCAGGCTCTAATGGGCAAAATTCTACATATAGCTGTTTTTTTTTTTTCTATGGTTACCATAGAAAGTTTGCGAGACCTCAGGTGAGCGTCGTGCTCCCCCCCCCTCCCCCGGGGCTCTTGTTAAATGTAAAAAACTGATTTATTCGGCACAATATTTTGATTTCTATATATTCTGCCTTTTTAGTCGCTGAAAAAGCAGCAGGTATCCTAGTCATTCTCATCATAAATAATTAAAAGGGACGTTTGTAAAAATATTATAACATCGCTTCTTCTGTTATTCTGAAATCATTAATACTTGTTTCCGTTTCCCCGTTTTACTGCGTGTCTGCAGATCAAAGATTACAAATTGGAAGTTATCGGAGGGGTACATAATCTAATAGCGGCACAAAGAATGTTGAAGGCTCACCCCTCAGAGCATGTGTTTCACACCAGGGTATGTGAAATATACGATAGAAAACTACTGGATCCGGCATCGTGGATGTATCTGGCTCATCAGCACAACAAGGTCGGGGAATTCCGTCACAAAGAAAAAACAGCAGACCTTGTAAGTTCATTATGACAAGAATAGTTAGTTGTCGTGTACGTAATCTCGTTGAAAAAAAGTTCCTGCTTTCCACCTAATTTGATATTCTCATAAGGTTAACTGCGATTGCAAAAAGTGTAAAGCTTTTCACTGTACCGGGTATAGGGAGAATGCACTTAAAATTTGCAGTTCAAAAGTGTTAAAGTGAAAATACTAGACATAATAACAGTTGATATTATTAATTATACTGCGCTTTTCAGGCACAAAGCACTTACAATAAGTACTACATTGGACAAGGGGAGAAAATTAAACAAAACTAGATGCTTATTTTAACAGGTATTGCTATCCACTCATGGCTGACATCAGGGAGTAGGGAGGCATGTGGTTCTACAGCAAATTAGATAATTTAGCACGCAATGTTACTCGAAAATTTCGTCTTTTACGTATTCTGATCTAGAAAACCAAAACCATGTTTCAAGTCCAGACAACATTAGTCACTTTTCTAGACCTTAAATTTACTAACACTAAATTAATGGATAATGTGTGCGAACTTGCTTTAACTTGCAATTCTTATTTCAGTAAACAGATGTATATCACAACCACTGTAAAAAGAGGGGAGTTTTTGATTGTAGATTTTTCATACGGTACTCAAGGCACTAGTTGACCCTTAAGTCACTTTTCCAGACCTTAAATTTTGTCTTTTTCGTATTCGAGTCAAAAAATACACAATCTGATCTTCACAGAATCTGTTAGTATTTAGTATAATGTACTTATATTACTGAAAGAAATACTACAAGTTCATATATTTAAATACTTACATATGGAAATGTTCATTTGCTATTAAGTTTTACCTTTGATGATTACCTATTTATTCACACACATGCTAGTTCCAAATGGCCAGATATCTCAAGGATGCCGAGCCAGAAGACTGGGAGAAGATATTCGCCCATACCATGAAAAAGGTGTGTATGCCGTTCTATTCTATTTGTTACTTGGTCTCCTGAGAATGGCCGTATCACTCATTGGCCATAAAAAAAGACTGGTAGGCCATTTGAGGTCAAATCTGCGTGAAAGTGATTCGCACTTTTGTTCGTCTTTTGTCTTTGTTTTTCAGCGGCGTCTTGATATGCTAACGAACTAAAACCTCAGCTCCGATTCTAACTTTAAAAATATTTTGATTAAGACCCCACACCCTCCCTAGCAATGCTTGATCTTGTCTATTTGGAAAACTGCAAACAAGCTCTTCAGTGGGAGCAACTGTACATGTATGTTTGCATTCATTTTTTTTTTTATTTGTACAACATTATTGTGAAATATCAACAGTTAAAGTTGTCCATTAATTTTCTCATGATGCGTACATGTACGACAGGATGACCACCATTTAATGAATAGTACCCCTGTATAACACGATTTGATAATTACTCTGATAGAGAACAATTGGGGTATAATGTACAATATAGCTGCCATTTGGTCATTCACTAATATCTTTTTATATCCACAGGACATACAAAGACACTTTAAGCAAAGCGGTGAGGTCAAAATCATGATGAACATCATACGCAATGTGCATGGTGAAGTGTATGACCTCTTCATCGACACGATAACTACCCACGAAGAATGCAAGGGAAAGGGTGCCAAGCTTACTAAAAAGGAGCAGCGGGAGTATGGCTACCCGAAATTTCCTCTTTACAAGTAAGCAGGATTTCTAGTACATAAAATGTCTTTAGAAGGTGTCAATGTGTTACTTATAATGTTATGTACACGTACTTAGATACATCCATTGCATACCAACAACTGCTACATTGTCCAGTCGTAATGTAATTTGGTGAAGTTATCAATAATTTAAAAAAATGAATATCAAAGGAAAAGTGTCAAATACAAGTTAATTTTATAAATCCAATAATTTTATTTGTCAAATCACGTTTCTCTTACTAGAGGACTCGTCACATGTAAACCCGTTGTATTGCGTTGTGTGCATGAACGCATAAATGCACTAACTGTCTAAGTCAAAATTATGTATGTTCATGATATGGCATCAGATACCTTGCCATAAATCCCTTCTTCATTTTTTTTTAATTCACGCAGGTTTAACAATTACAGTCGTTCATTAGGTTTCACGCAACAATCGTTACATTAAAATACCAAATTTCAACCGGCATTTAAACTGTAAAATGATGTGCATAAAACATTTATTTCAAAAAAAATGAATGAAAGCAATGAATAAAGTCATTAATTAACTTAATAAATCATTACTGACGCTTAAATAGCAATTTATATTATGAATTTCTTTCTTTTCCATGTTTGTGAAGGACCAGGCGCAGTTCTAGTCCCCAAAGCTCCCCCGGTATAACCGCACCTGTGAATGACCACATATAAAAAAGAGCTTGAAAAGCTGGAATTGCAAAAGCTTCTATACTTTTGTACAGAGAAAATTCACAAAAACCTAACAAAAAATAAGCTGAAAAAACTAAGATCAGCTTTAAAGCTGAACTCTCACAGACTCACACCCCTGTTTTTATTGAATCATTTATCAGGGGGATGAGGGCATAGTCTGTCTATGCTTCAAACTCTGTTTCTTTTTTCTCATCAGAGGCTCGATGTATAGCAATTGAGTTGCAAGTTTTATGAATAAGATATGAAAAACAATAACATTGCATTCATACATGTACGACGCAAATAATTCCACAACCGGATTTCAAAATTCAAGAGTAGACTATATTATACTCTTTAGTGACTAAATGGTGCCTACTATATAAACTAGTTATAGGCCCATAGAAATCTGACAATGATTTTGTTTTCCTTACAGATTCCGGAATGTCCACAAATTGGCTGGAAATGAGGAATTTAAGACAAATATGGAACTGTACACTAGGAGAGAAATAAACATGAAAGAACTGATTTCAAAGATTCAAGACGCTTGCAAGTACGAGGAAATAAAGGTAAACATAACTCTCAAACAAATGAGAGGCCCGCATGCATGATTGAAATGGTCTCATGTGTTTTAATTATTATACACTCAATATGTGCGATAGCCAATATAATAAAACCCATCGTGCATGTCATTGTGTGTCCGAGCCACCAGCAGTCACGCTTAAACGGAAAAATCGAGGGGCAATAAAGTTGTCGTTGCCAGGGTACAGCGCGTCTTCGATAGGGGTCCCAAAGGAGCATTTGTGTCGATATATCCTTCAGCAGTCCTCTATTTTCAACTAACATTCTGCAAGTACACTAGTAAGCATAACCTTTAGCAAAGTATATCAGCTAAAAAAAAAAATCAATTATAGTGGATAATATTATTGACCGTAAGACTTTGATTTGAAGCATTGTCTCGTAGAGAACACAGGAATCTTACTCTCCCCTTGCATTTGGCAAGAGACAAATGTTCTCAGGCAAGCGGGCATTCGTTCAGTAAAGACGGCGGGAGAGTTGGTAGAAAAGCAATGTTGTACAAAGATGGTGTATAAAACCCAGGGGCTGGGGGGGGGGGGTGGTACTCTAAGATTATGTTCGGACGGGGTGTGCCGCTGAGAACTCCAGAAACCGCAATACCCACATCTACGGGTCATTTTGCCGTAAAATGAGGGGGACTCATTGCAAAGGTTTCCAAAAATGCTTGACACGCGCTTTGCACCACGAAAACCATGCCGCGCAAAAGCACGCCCTAAAACTCAGAAATTGATGAGTGTTTGCGCGCCGACGCAACCGAGAATTTAAAATCATTGCCAGCAAGTGAGACCCATTCATAAAGATCTTTTTGATGAAAGGCCCCCCCCCCCACCCTCGGTATAAGCAATGGAATATACTGCATGTAACAAGTTCAGTTGTGTTTCTTATTTATTTATTTTATTTATTTATTTTATTTATTTTATTTATTTATTTATTTATTTTATTTATTTCATTTTATTTATTTTTTTTTATTTATTTATTTATATATTGATATATTTATTTATTTATTTATTTATTTCTATCATTTGATCCATCGAAACTTTCTTTCTCCGAAATTCTCTCTACTGCCTCTTTCCTTTCTTTCATGGTATATTTGTATCTTGAATATTTCTTTTATTCTTTCCCTCGTTTCTATATGTTCTTTCTATCTGTCCTTTGATTTCCTCTTTCATTTTGTATTTCCTTGCTATCGTCTTATCTGCCTTTCCTTTCTTTCCATCTGTGTCTTCTTTCATACTTCTGTCTGCCTATCCTTTCTTTCTTTCTCTCTGTGTTTCCCTTCTTCCTGTCTTTCCCTTCTTGCTATGTGTCTTTGCAACCTGTCTTTTTCCTCCCTACGTTCTTTTTTTCTTTCTAGCTCTTTTCCCGTCTTTTTGCTTTTCATTCATATCATGTCTGTCTTGCTCTCTGCCTACACCTTTCTTTCCTGATTTTTACCCCCCCCCCCGCTCTCTCTGTCAAGCAGCTTTTTTCTTTATCCCTTTTTTCCCTATCTGTCTTGCTTGTTTTTCTTTCTATAAATCGTTTTTCCTTCTCTTTTTTCTAGTCGTGTATCTGTTATCATTCTATCTTTCTCTTCCTTTGTCTTGAAATGTCAAGATGTCATGATTGCTTTTCACATCACTTTATGACCCCCCCCCCCCGGGAAGGGTGAGGTGAACTCAGATTATAGTCGGACATGTTTAGGATTTTTTTTGTGTGTGAAAAATGAACCCATGTCTAAGAATGTCTAACTATTACACATTTTTTGCTGCAATATAATGCAATGGCCAAACAATGGCGAAACAAATGATAAGAGACCCATGTCTCAGAATTTTGAAACCAAGACATTATTTGTGAATGAGGACGGTCACTTTCAGTTGACCTCCCCGTCCTCCTTAAAGGCATTGTATAACAATGTTTCCAGTTTAAAAAACCTGAGCTACATGATTCCCCATGCTACTAGTGTCTTTGATACAGTCTAAAAATGAAGCCCTGAAAAAATTGCAGTGTAAAACAATCATTAAGTGCTTCAAAAAAGTGAAAATCATTGAGAGACCATTCCAGCTTTTCTCCATAGACTGCTGTGTTGCAGAATTTCCTATCGCCCGATATAAAATTAATGTGCCAATTTGTATCTGCACATATTGTACTAGTGACAGCATAACTGTCCAAACTTTTGTGTTATAGGGTGTTTATTTGTCCATTCAAACACTGTCAGATATGTCAGATAGCAAAGTTCGCCAATTTTTTTAAACGGGTCTTCCACAGTGTTATATAGTGTCTTTAATTGCTTACCGTCATGAATCGAAAGCTCCGTGCTTGCTCGACAGTCATAAAATATTTATTTAGTGTGTGTGATTATGTATTATTGAATTTCGTTCATCAATCGCCCTTTTAGTTGCCAGGAAAATACCGTCAAATGTATTCTCCATATTTGCATTTATTAATTTGTTTTTGCACCCAGGCAGCGTTCGTGAAGGGCACAAAAAGCTCAACTTTTGAAGAGGCTTGTATGAAAAAGCCCCAGCATGCGGAGAAGCTGGGTGACTTTATGACCCTGAACTTCAACAGAGGTGTCCCCGTGTCGTTCGTACAGTTCATGATGAAGGACGAGTTGACAATACAGCAAGGCTTTACAGTTAGGGATTCTTGGGACATTCAAAATGAGGAATGTCGATTGGTCTTCATCGATACCAACACGGTAAGCGCTAGACAATCCTGACAATGCGCATTTCTGTTTGTAGGCCTACACAGTTCTTTCTACCCTCATTAAACATATATACATAATATATATATATATCTATTATAATATATATACACGTATATATATATAGGCCCTATATATACACTGTATATATATATATATATATATACACTGTATATATATATATCAGGAATAACGGACATCCATCTCAATACAATGATATTCAGTAAAATTGGCACAATGCGTTAAAGAATTCGTGTAATATTATGAAAGCTCCATATAATGGACAAAGGTATTTTCTGTGTGTAGAACAAAACAAAAAATCAAACAGCCATGCTGTCACAAGCAAAAACACACAGACCGATATCAATATATGGAGAAAACGTGTTTACCACATCAATTTATGGGGAAATTTGAAATCATTGCTCAATTATGGTAGCACGATTTTGAGGGAATTGATTTTAGACCTCATCAGAGACACATGGTAGCATGAATCATGTAGCTTAGAAGTTGTTTAAATTGAAACATTGTTATATCTAAAGCTCCATTTCACAAATATCAGCATTTTCACGTTTATTGAAAATAAAAGCACTTTGTCACTAAGAAGTATTTATTTTTATTGTCTGCCAAGAGTATCATATATAATTATCTAAACTACTGTTGGAAGATTGCGTGAATGATAATTTTCCTCAAATCATACTGGTACATTAGCAACACAATTGTAAGTATTGTTACACATGTAGGTGTGTGAAAAGCTGTGTTATCCTTTCATGGGCTGCAGCCACCTTAATCTTTATTTTCGCATCAATCTAGACCCCATTGCAGGAGATTCGAGAGAAACTCACAACGTTTGTTACTGCTGCAATGGAAAACAACACAGACCATACCATCATAGCGACTGGGAGGTACAACCAGCCTGCCAGCGGCTGGTTGGGTGTCGATAGCCTGATGACATGCAATAAACTCTACGTCTATCGGAGAAATTCCAAGACATGTAAGTTTCTATTTTTCTCCCGGTTTTGCTCTCCCGCTGCAGCACATCAAAACATCACTCATGTCTTTAAGCTATTATTATTACTGTTATTACTGTAAGGTTCTGTATGGAGACTTGGAATACATGTAGTGGCACCTACGGTATAATAATACGATTATCATAATTCCTGTCATTCTGATTTTGTACCTCTTAACTTTGCGGAAGGTTCTTAAATGGTATTTTCTTTTACACACCATTGTATTTAGACAATAAGTGTTAGGTATGCAAAGGAGATGCCCTACCTGTTAAGATCATGCAAGTACATTATTTTAAAATGGTGTAGGCCTATGTATGTGACATTACGTTACTATCATGGCAGTCTTAAAAAGTAATGGAATTAATCATACATTCTAAATTGAGCTAGTCTGAAGTTGAAGTATAGAACACATGAAATGTACGGAATTGTGGAGCGTACAAGCTGACTGCACCAATCAAAATTGTGCCGGGGGGGGGGTAGGGGAGGTGGGCTGGGAGCCCCCCCCCCCCCCGACCTCGACGTTTCGCGCGATATGTCCACAAAGCGAAAAGCTTTCGTCATGATGTTTCATACCTTTTTTTTTTCCGAGTCTCCCGCATCTATTAAGACCAAATTTGCGAATCCAGAGTACACGGTTTCGAAGATAGTCATAATTTTGCACATGCATTTCGCACCAAAACTTGCTCAAAAACGTGATTTTTGTGTACAACTTCAATACAATTTGTGTTTTCAGCCCAAATCATAAATGTATGAATATGTTTGCTTTTACTGATTCAATTTACCTCATATTATTTTGTTTATGATCGCATAAGTGTCACCGACAAATTTCATCTCAAAAAAAAACAATAAAAAACAAAAGGTCGAAAAAACTAAGAACATATTGCAAAAATGATAGAATACATTATAATTTGATTCTGGTATCGCATTTTTTTTCAGGTACATTTGCTAAGAACACCAAAGTGGGTATTTATACCACGAATTAGCACATTTAGAGCTTTAATTAGTGAGTTAGAGCAAAAAGTATAATTTCACAGAATAATTACACGTAAATTAGCGTAATTAACTAACAACAGCTTTAAAGAAAAAAACTATAGAATTTTGTAGATTATGTCAACGGCGACATGCGTGCCAATTTTCAACGCGATCGCGCGGTCAAGGGGCGAGATCTGAAGGGGGCCTGTGAGCCCCCCTTCCCCCCCCCCCCGCCATATTATCCCCAAGTAGTCCGGTAGAGATACTATTCTACATGTACAACATAAATGTATATAGGGACTTATTCTGGATATGAGCAATGTGAATGAGTGTATGAATCATATTTGTTTCCTTGTTTATTCATACAGTTTCTGCCATCGAGGAAGTCATGGTGGCACAGACGAGTCCGAGAGCGATCCGTTGGGCTGATGAATCCCAGCACAACTTGATCCACTCTAACAACGGTGGACAAGCAGGTCTCGGCGAGGATGTCATCAAATTGATGATTGACACTTTTTCCAGTCAAGGAGACACTGTGGTCGAAGTCGGCGGGTTCGGTAAATACTTATTTGGAATTTCAAACAAGATGCTGCTTGATATATGAAAAAACGGAAACACATATGATATATTTTGCTAAAATGTTGAATGATTGTATATCATGTAATCGACACCATTCTACTTTTGAATTCAACAAAAATGAATTTAAGTAAAGCGAGACATCCAAACATTACGCATTTCTTCGTAATTTCACAAACTGTGTTATTTACCAGTAGAACTTTAGGAATACTGTATACACGTTGCAAATATAACTACTGATAGTGAGTACTTTAAAAGGCATAATAAAACATTTATAAAATGCACTACAGATGTCTTGATAAAGATTTTAAAAAGCGAGCCGTGAAGACTTGTATACTCCGAAATGATCAGTTAGGTCTTTGAGGAGGGGGGGGGGGGGCAAGAAGACATAGGCCTAATAAAAAAAAAAAAAGAACAACAACCTAAAGGTAGAATTATCGATCCAGGGTATCTAAAGCCTAATATTACTTTGAATTTTGATTCCTCCGCCTTTACAACCGAACATTAATTCATTTATTTTCATTATTTCATTTATTTGCCAGGTACAATCATGGAAGCGGCCATTACGACAGGTCGACGCGCTGTTGGCTTCCACCCAGGGCAACAAGAAGTGCTCAGAACGCGCGCAATCAAAGCAACAGAGAAGAGAAAAAAGGCTGATATTGCTGAGCAAGTGCAGAGCGAGTTAATATCTGATGATGATGATGATGATAATGATCACGATGATAATGATTCGTTCACTTTTCGTGATGATGAACACCATTAAAGTATGAGTACGTAAATACACAACCCACAAACTCGACAGAAATTAACCATTTTAATTGCGCTAATGCTGTCAATTGACGTTCTTCGCTCTGTTTGCTCCTTGAATTCCTTACTCGAAAGTCTGACTTTATGGCAAAATCGTCCATTCTTAGGAAATGTTGGAATGACACCGAGACACCTTTATTGATGATTACAACTTGTAAATTCCTAACGTTGCCAGTGTTCTTTTTGCCCCTTGAAATTATTAAATTAATGGCTATTTAAACATTGTGGAGCTTCAATTTAAAAAAAAAGTCAAACTTTGATATCTGAGGTATAGCAGTGTACTAATTTTTGTTGGACAAATAAACATCCTGAAATACAAACGTTTTAAAAATATACTGCCAATGGCAAAATATGCATTGATAAACAATGTCCACTCCGGTGAAGGATAAAATAGCCTAGATCTTCACACAGTAAGTCTATGGGAGGAAATGGGCAGGTGAATCCGGCCAATTTGAGTGGTTGTAGATTTTCCCTTTTTTAAAGCACTATTTTTTAGAACTTATCAAAGACACTTAGACCATGGGAATTTATGAAGCTCACATTTTTAAAACTTTGATCACTGTTAGTCTATGGCTTTAAATTGCCAATAAGGAACCGCTTATTTGCCAGGTTATTTTCTGTAAGTTCTTCCTTGCAATATTCAACGTAAAATCACGCTATTTTTTTTTCTTCAAATGGTTATCATATAGTATTATCATCCAGGGGCACTCTATAATTTGATTTGTTATTTGTTTGAAAGAGATAAAATAAAACGAATTAATATTAATAGCCTCTTGTAGATTGGACATTAGCATAAATAACATTTAGTTGGAAAAGGTTTACTTCTATCTACAACTTTTGTACACACAGGTTTCCATTATGCATGTGTAAAACGTTATAACTGTTCGAAGTTGGCTGCACTCCAAAATTTGGTCAATGTGACAAATTTTTGGTCAATGCCTGCATTGTTTAAAGTGATAGGCTAACATTGTGGAGCTTCAATTTAAAAAAATTGTCAAACTTTGATATTTGAGCCTTAGCATAGTAGTGTTCAAATGGACAAATAACACCCTAGAATACAAAAGTTTGGAAAAGTTACACTGCCAATGGCAAGTTATACATGAATAAACAATAAAACTCGGGGCGAGTTTTATTAACCTAGGTGTACACACAGTAAGTCTATGGAGGAAATGGGCAGTGAATCTGGTCAACTTACGATTTTCACTTTTTTAAGGCACTAAATAATCATTTTTGAAATAAATTTTTTTCAGGGCTTCATTTTTAGACCTCATCAAAGACACTGGTAGCATGGGGAAATCATGCGTCTCAGATTTTTTAACTGTGGTAAATGTTAGCCAATACCTTTAAACAGGCTGGATTTAAAGCAGAGAAAAGTGGCAACCCAGTCTTGATATTGCTGAAATAGGGTGTCCAAATTATTCAATTTAAATGGTAATGTATGATAACCTAATATTTAAAATGTCATGAGAGGAGTCCATGTATATTATATTGTTTATCAAAAAGGAGCGATTGCCATGACATTGATTTGTATGAATACTCAGTCTCAGGGTAAAGCGGCACTATAGATTTTGACCTCATCTGAACCAATGGCTAGTGGCAATTTCGTTTGTCTGTGGTCCGTCGCTCGTCGGTCGTTTGTCGTGTGTTAAACATTTTACATGTTCATTTCCTTCTTTAGCCCTAAAACATCCAGGCTATCTTCGGTCTTGTCATCACGGGGGGGGGGGGGGGAGGCGAGATCTCGGCCGCAGATCGCGCGATCGCCGCGAAAATAAGCACGCGCATAGAGCCGGATGTAAACTACAAGACTGTATAGTGAAATTTTCAAAAAATTAATTTTTTTTTTAGAATATTTTTAAAGTAATTAATTATGCAAATAAGTGTATGAAATTATGTTTTCGCCTATATCTCGCTTGCAATAGCTAGTAGAATGCTAATTTTTGGTGAAAATATTCATTTTTACATTTCTAACAATTATATACCCAAAAAATTGCCGAATCAGAATTAATTTCCTATGTATTTTATTGTTTTGTGAATTTGTTATGTATTTCTTTGTTTTTCGACCTTTTGTTTTTTATTATTTTTTCGATAAACTTTGTCGGGGACACTTTTGCGATCATAAACAGCATAAAATTAA
This sequence comes from Eucidaris tribuloides, assembly GCA_001188425.1. Classification (NCBI taxonomy): domain Eukaryota; kingdom Metazoa; phylum Echinodermata; class Echinoidea; order Cidaroida; family Cidaridae; genus Eucidaris; species Eucidaris tribuloides. Next base: position 72,248 of record JZLH01S0206649.1, read on the forward strand.
TCCATTTCAGCCAGTAAAAGTAAAAAATATTCATACATTTATGATTTTTGGCTGAAAACACAAGTTGCATTGATTTTGTACACAAAATCACGTTTTTGAGCAATTTTGGAGTTGCATGTATGTACGAAAAGTCGCGCAGCGTCGAAACGGTACGTCCGATTTTTTTCGAAAATGGTCTTAAAAGATTCGCGAGACTTAAAACTAAAAAGCCAGTGAACGGCGCGGTCAAAAAATTTCGCGCGGCAGCGTAATCGCGAAATTCGTCGCGGGGGGGGGGGGCATTATGCCCCCTCCCCTGTGGTATTAGGGTTAAGACACATGGTTAATTAAAAACAATTTGACAGAAGTGATCCTTATCAGGAGAAATAAATTAGAGGGTGATGCATGATGAAATATTTCATGGAACACTCCCGTCTGTTGTTATTTTAGCGGGAGACGGATCAATATGTGAACTGATGTAAAAGTTAAATGAAAGAGATTATTCAGACAGGTGAAATGTGATGTAATGATTTATTTATATGACGCCATAATTATGACGCTCTCTGTATTAGGGTCGCAGCTGCTAATATGTAGTTTTAACAAAAATTTCAGCATCTGCGATATTAAAATACATCCAGGGAGCATAACATGAATAAATCTATTACATCAATGTGAAAGCTCGGAAGATTTTTTTTCTTGCGTGTTTTTTTTTCTCGAGACCGATAGGCCCCACCCATAACGTTTTTATAACTTTATATCGACCTACAATATATCACAAGAAGGCAATGATGTTCCCTCCAAAACTTATTTCTACATTGCTTTTTTTCAATCAATAAATGACTGTCATAATTGAACACTTGTGATAACATCCACCATTGTAAATGAGTATGTTTTGATGTATATCGACGACCGATGTCAAACTTTTCATGCAAAGATCATGAATGACAAAAGTGTGTCAAAACGAAGCTGCGTTAGTCAAGAAACGCTTGACTTGATTTTTTTCTTTCAATAAAACATTCTCGTTTTAAATGGTACATGTATATGAATGTGTTAATCATTGTTTTTTACTTTTGTGGTATAGGTAAATCATTGTTGTAAATACTGTGTGTTCCCGTTTCAATTGTAGGAGCGAATGATGAAGTCGCTACAATATTTTGTTCGGTTTGATGTTTATTGTTCTCTGTAATTGTTTGTGCGTATTAATGGGTTTATGTTAATGTGTGTTTATATGCATTATATGCTGCATGGTTGGGCGCGCGTGTATGTAATTATATTTGTGTGTTTGTTTGTCTATGTGTGTGTGGTGTGTGTGTGTGTGTGTGTGTGTGTGTGTGTGTGTGTGTGTGTGTGTGTGTGTGTGTGTGTGTGTGTGTGTGTGTGTGTGTGTGTGTGTGTGTGTGTGTGTGTGTGTGTGTGTGTGGGTGGGTGGGTGTGTGTGTGTGTGGTCACACATGCATACTTGTTATGGGGTATTAGAAAACATGTATCCCACGAAGAAATACCTCCCAATTATCAGAATAAAATATGAAGCAACGTTAATGTGTATGTAACCCATTAGCTGAAGACTTTGTAAGTTTTTTTTTACTTCACTAAGCACAAAATTATTTATACAGACTTGCTTGTGGGATCCATATTGTGTGTTTGTGTATGTATGTGTGTGTGTTCTTGTGTGTGTGTGCGTGTGTGTGTGTGTGTTCACATGAATGTATGTGTTCGTGTGTGTGTGTGTTCATCTGTGTGTGTGTTTGTGTGTATGTGTTCGTGTGTGTGTGTGTTCATCTGTGTGTGTGTTCATATGTGTGTATGTGTTCGTGTGTGTGTGTTCATGTGTGTGTGTGTTCATATGTGTGTGTGTGTGTGTGTGTGTGTAGTGTGTGTGTGTGTGACTGTGTGTGTGTGTGTGTGTGTGTGTGTGTGTGTGTGTGTGTGTGTGTGTGTGTGTGTGTGTGTGTGTGTGTGTGTGTGTGTGTGTGTGTGTGTGTGTGTGTGTGTGTGTGTGCGTGCGTGCGTGTGTGTGTGTGTGTGTGTGTGTGCGTGCGTGCGTGCGTGCGTGCGTGCGTGCGTGCATGCGTGTGTGTGTGTGTGCGTATGTTAATGCCGTCAATCGCGGACGAAAGTCTGACACTCCACTATCAGACCGCGGACGATGTCTGAACCGAGGACGCTCCACGGTTCATAACCTAGTGCAAACGATTGCAAATTTACAAAGCAATCGTTTGAGCGCATCATCATTTTTTTTTACTGTGCACAAAAATCGTCCTCGGTTGCCTGTTAAAAATCAAACATAAAATTTTATACACATGGGTGTCCCCGGTTGGAACCGAGTGTGTCCGCGGGTGACTGTCGAATATCACACACAAAGGTCCCCATTTGCATATTATTAATCAATTAAAAATTACGTCCTCAATTGATGGCAAAAACATGTGTGTGTGTGTGTGTGTGTGTGTGTGTGTGCGCGCGTGCGTTGACATATCCTTCCTAACGGGGATGTAAGTATGACACTCCACATTCAGACCGGTTACCACCCCCCCAAAATGGGGACCGTTCCCGATTCTAAACCTAGTACAAATGATTGCAAATTTGATAAGCAATTGTATGAGGGCGTCATCATTTTTTTATATTTTTTTTTCCTCTTGTGCACAGAAATCATTCCTGATTGCATGTTAAAAATCACACACAAAATTTTACACATATGGGCGTCCTCGGTAACTGTTTCCAGACTTTCATCAATAGGGAAGAAATCCTGATTGACATGACTTGTATCTTTGAGTAGGATTTAAAGGCAGGGCGACTCAAAAATTAAATGGTATAAATACACTGGTGTATAGAAGAAAATACCATCTAAGTACTTTTAACAAAGTGTAGGAGCTAGAAATTCAGTTTTAGAGGAAATACAGTGACCGTTAAACTTTGATTTGAATTATTGTCTCCCAGAGACAAAAATTCTTAGCATAGAACATACACTAAATGGCAATTTTGTGTATGCATTATTCAAATTCTGGGCAATTACTGATCTTCAGATTTCACAAATATGTCCTTCATGAATAGCCTAAGGGCATGATGAAAGGCGTTTCATCATGCTGTTAGTGGAGTGCAAATGAGATTCCCTGCCTTTAATGTATATGTGTGAGTATAGTATTAATGAGTGTAATTGTTTTTCTCTTCATGTGTGCAGGTGCAAACATCAACAAAGAATGTGATCAGAACCCTGCCTACAATGAGGAACTTCGTCTTCCAATCAGGGTAAAATTCTGCCAGTCTATTTTCATATTTTTACTTTTGTTTTTGTTATGCCTCCGCAACGAAGTTGCCGGAGGCATC
>JZLH01S0206649.1:108451-128451 GCA_001188425.1 Eucidaris tribuloides
GATGCCAGGAATTAGCAGCTCTTCAGACAAAAGTCTAGGGCTCTATGTAACATTCCCCCAACACAGGCTGCACTCCGGCAGCACTTCAAGCGTGCATGTCTGCTGGCCAACGCTGGAACCAGACTCTGGGCCTGAATCCTGACCAACCTAGCTCATCTGACTGGAGTTAGACCAAGGAAACCTCTTGGTGGCAGCTTTTTATGACAACCCTGCCGGAGGCATCAAAATCGAACCGTTACAGCTGCAGGAATAAGTTTTCTGGCCGCTGCAAGCGCACTGCATTATGTGCATGTTCGGGAGACTGTTAGATGTAATCAGACACCTTTACATTTAAAGGCTGGGTGTCTCTTTTGCAAGCCTAAAATCTTACATTTAGCAAATACACTGGTATAGCCTATCGAAGAAAATGCTATTTAAGAACCCTTCAGTAAAGTGAAGGGGCTAGAAACGCAGTTTTAGTGGAATTATAGCAAATGTTTGATTTTATTTCATATTTACGAGACACCTTACAATGAGAACGCCTGCTCCACGCATGCGCAACCATATATTCGCTTCTACGCACGGCGGGGAAAGTAACTTTCCCCGAAGTCGCAGCCAAAACCTACGTAAAAATTGTGATTTTTCGTCTCTTCATCTTTGTTTCCTCATTCTAACGGAAACATGGTGTTCTCCATTGTTCTGGTTTTACTGTTTTCGATATTGGAGACTGTGGACGGAGATTTTCGTCGCTGAATCATTGAAACATTCGACGGCAGCTAGGACGGCGTGAAGTCGCCGAATTCGAATGCGGCTAGCGCGGCTAGCACGCAGACACTGCCGTATCCGGCTAAGCCCGCGGGGCAACAGCCGACAAGCAAGCCATTGCTTCTATCAGTACTACGGAGCGTAGAGCTCAACTGTGAAAGAATTACACTGCCGCAAGCAACATCCAACAACAGAAATGAGGTCGTCGTGAATTCGGCGAATGCCTCCAGCACGACACTGCCGTATCCGGCTAATCCCGGGGCAGCCGCCAGCAAGCAAGCCGTTGCTTTTATGCTTTTATCAACACTACGGAGAGCAAGAGCATGATCATGGTATGAGCACTGGACCTACTGGTCCATGGTAAGAGCTCACCTGGGATAGACATGCGGAGCGCCGTTATGCCGCGTTTACACTATGTTCCCGGCGGCCACGGCAACCACGTTTCAGGCCACCGTGGACAAAACGGGATAGACGTGAAACCACGCGATAGAACGGGCTGGGCAAACGTGACAGTCCGTGATTGCCGTAGATGCCGGGCCAGATTTTTTAACTGTCAAAAAAATTGCCACGGTAGTCACGGTGCCGATGGGAAACCTGGTAGCCCGTAGTAAAACGAGGTAAACGCAATAGATAGTGCCAGTACGTAATAAGCCGTAACAATACTTGGAGGCGGTCCGTAGTGGGACTGGAAGCAAGTGTATTTCCCGGCATTTCACGATCCTTTCAAGTTTTGTCACGTTCTGCCGCGTTTTGTCACGGTTCTGACGGTAATCAAAGCTGCATGGTCGCCATTTTGTCGCGTTCAGTTACGGTAAATTCAGGCAAGTGACGGTTTTGGGGCCTGAAAGAATACGGCGCGTTGCGATGTAATACGGTCTGATACGGCGAAGGCGGTCTGGGAGGGAGCATAAAAGCTGGCCGGCCCGGCAGGAGGGAAGACTACACGGATCTCCCTGAAACTCGAAATACACCTGTAGCAAATTTTGGCAGGAGGGTGCCAATTTCAATTATATGGCAGAGTTATATTTTGTTGTACAGTATGCCCAAAATGGGACTATCTGGAAAAAATATTTTTGGTACTAAATTTTCTCAGAAAGTTTGTGGTATATGGTATCACCAGTCTTTCTCATTCACTTTGTTTCATCTAATTTACTTTTGTTAATCAAGAGTTATGAAAACCTTTTTGCAGTCGGTCAAAATCGCGTTTGTGCCACTTTTTGAATTAATGGTCAAAATCAGCATTTGACCTTTGAAACAGAATGTGTAAATCATAATAAAAAAAATCAATCAAAACAATTTAGGCCTGACAGCGTAAAGTAAGAAAAAAATAATGAGTGAACTCACATAAACATTCACTCTTGATAGAATATGTTATACTAATTGTGTTTCTTGATGTTGAAAGGCAATCAAAAACCAAGGCCTCTGTTGTAGGTTGTATATGATTTTATATAGCAAAATTATAATTTTCACTTGTACCATTTCTTTAATACACACTGCTGTTGCAATTGCTGGGGAAGCTTTCTTTACCGTGGGCACAAACGTGCTCCAAAGCTACCCAGCGTTCACGTTCCATCCGTAGAAGCGTTAGAGAGCGTTAAAAACGTGTCAGACCTTGATCAGAACGTGGAAAACGTAAGTGACCCCAACAGAAGGTGACGGGTCTGAAGGGAACGTACTGGCATCCGTGGTAGACCGCGGGCTGAACGTAGTGAGCCTTTGAGCCTCCGGGACTCTGCAGCTTATTTCTTCCCAAGGCCCGTCACGGATACCGCGATAGATCGTAAGAAAACTTAGCAAGACGTAATAAAACTTGAATACGGAGTAAAACATGGCCAAAATCCCACGGTTAACTACGTTTCGGGCAAACGGGGCTGCCGTGGCCACCGGGAACGTAGTGTAAACGAGCCTTTAGGGGGCCTAAGTGCTCGTCGGCGTATAAGGACAAGTCTCCCGCTATATGGGCCTATAAGTGCCACGCGTGGAGCAAAACTGCGACTCAGTCCCAGTCGCAATAAACTGGGTCGAAACAGAAATGTAACCTGTTTAAGGGAATGATAAAGCTGCTTCACAACAGAACAGCCGCAGGTCACGATGAGTATTATTACTACATCGAAAACCGACATTATACATGTCAATTCCAGACCAAGTCGTAAGTGGTATAATATTTGCCCAGTGATACATACATCTGAAATCGTTGATACGGACATGATAGTGGAATTAGTCATGAATATCCGAAATATGAATGTGAATATGATGAAACGGCACTACATTTGATCCATATGGATCTATCCATAACTTGGTCATGAGTGGACCGTCGGCTGACATTGATACAGAGAACGACGAGCTAGATATGAGGGATGGCACTGCATGGCAGAGAACCCCACCCCAATAAGCCTGAATTTTTTGGGGGGGCATGCAGATTGTCTCGGCACTGGCAGCCAAATGTACCAAACTGGTAGTTGGTTACACAGTCAATGATAACATTGCCATATCAACTTTGTACATGTTGAACGAGAAAAGAATCGCGATTACGAATGAAAAGTATCCTCTACCCAAGTATTTCTACGTGGTCATCCGGATGTTCCTAGAGTGAACTCTGTTATTTAGGACAACTCGCCCATTTTATACACAGCAAAGACCTGAAACTCTAGAGTGTTCAAAGTCGCTGACTCAGTGCTCAGGGCATAATTAAGTGCTTTTTTATCCAGCTATAAAGGGCAACAGGCTTTCTTAGCATTGTTAAATTTGAGCTTAATGCACTACATAAGGAGCCGATTAAGCCAGAGATCAAATCGCTATATGCTAATTTATGCATACCAGCAAACCCGGTTACCAAATTTGTTCGATGATGGCTTGAGCAATAATAACAGATCTCAGAAACGAGCAAGTAGAGCTGCGTCGGGTGTGATAAAAAGGGCATGCTCAATCTGCAGTATGCCAACAATGCCAATTGGGCTACAAAATACCATGTCGCCAATAATACGAGAGGGCCGGCTGGACATACATGCAAGCCTGGGAACTAGAAATCTCGGATTTCATCGAATACAGTATTAGGCCCACACCCGTGGAGTCAGAGACGACATCCACCTCCGCGCAGCGACACAAAACTAGTCCAGACCATGCACCGCCACAGGGCGGCACCGAGTCAGACATAATAACTACCACGTTACCCTAAGGGGTAGGTAGAATATATTCATCATTTGCAATTTCAAGCAAATAAAGTTTGCTTTAAACTAAGGCCTAGCATGGGTGGTTGAGACAATTTTCAGGATTTTATTACTGCTGGTGTCGGATCACTTCAAACCCGTTCTTTTTATCAGCAATACGACGACTCGACGAGGCTACAAAGTGAATTTGATGAAAGCCTCGTGCCTCAAGATCAAAATCATAATGGCAGCAATACAGATCCTAAAATCTGATTTCAAGAATGATGATTTTCAAACATCTTTACACGGCCGAAAACTAACGGCAGTGTATCTAATTTTAGATACATTTCATACTGCAAAGTACCGTATGCAGTGAATTTCATGTGGATCATAATTGGCCTCAGTCGACCTTAGGGGCACTATACTGTAGTGTACCCACTCACCCAGATCACTGAAATTATCGCAATTATAATTTATTTATTAACTAAGTTTAAAGCCTTACACACACAATGGGCGTAGCACTGCACCCAAACTATTAATCTACATGACACAGGTGAATTTTGAAATCAGTGTTTTCCCCTCTCAAAGAAGTTTGCCACACTGTTTTGGGGTATACTCTTGTGACTGCATTAATTGGGCATCACAAAACTTCAGCTGAGCAGTTCAAGCGACAACTGAGATGTTTTCTGATCTATGATGAATAATCGGTTTTGGAGGCTACACTGTCGCTGTAATTCGGGGTTTCAAATTAAACAAAATAGGCATGTAGATGTTATGCCTGATGAGAAAGCACAGGATTTTTAGAGTTTTAAAGACGAATGACTAAAGTGAAAACTTTCATCAAGGAGGTAGCTAAGATGATTGGGAAAATCGTAGCATCCGTTCTGGCTGCATAATATGGCCCTCTTCATTGTATTAGTCTTGAGTTGAGACTGAACAAATTACAGCTCTTTGAGCCAAATATGGGCATTTTGATAGAACATTGAAACTTTGAATGAAGCTTGACAGGAGCTATTATGGTGGATAGAGAACATTCACTATAGTCCAGTCAATGTAGCGTATATAAGGGGGTAACCCACCACTAATTGCAAAAGAATTGTTTCAACCGCCATGACTATCAGTAAGGTCTCCTAATCACCATATTAAAAATCCCCCTAAATCCAAGCATGGGAAAGTGGTCTAATTTGCATAATATGCAAATTAGCTTTCACAGTACAAGAAAATTAATATTTTCACCAAAGTTTGCAGCATTAAAAAGTTTTTTTTTGTCAAAACACATCTTGTTAACATCAAAGAACACGATAGACACATTAATAAGTAAACAATTGTAGTTTAATTAACATAATATGCAAATTAGTTTCAATCTTAAAAGAAAATTATATTTTCACATTTTACTTTGCATGTAGCCACCGGATCAAAACAAGAAATGCGTTTAAAAGTCATGTTCACAATGTCAACGAACTCAATGGATACATAAGAGTGATATTCATTGTAATATTCCACATTCATTGTAATGTTAATTCCTTTATATTGTATAAAAATCATAATATTGTGAACATACATGATTTACAACCTGGAGTTTGCTTCGTATGTACATGTATGTATGTATTAGAATAAGTAAATACAGTGTACTCGTAATATTCAAATATCTGAAACTATTTTTGCAGAATATGCAAATGAGCTTTCACAATAAGAAAAATTCACAATTTTATCTCTATTGTCACCTTAAACCAAATCAAACAATTAAATATTCGATGCTTACGTTTATTGCTGGGCAATAAAGGACAACTAGCAGCAAATCGTTAGGAAAACAATATGCAAAAAGATTAAGCTTCCAGTACTGAAAGATTGACATATATTCGAATCTATATATTTTTCTCGTGAATGATAATTGTTTCAAAGAAGAATAACTAATCAGTCATACTGCATCCAAGATAGTATATGATGTTATCAGCTGATCGGATCCAGCCTCATGGTACATCACAAGTGCCTTTCAACGAATAAGTGTTGTCGCACCAAAAGAGCAGTGATAGACTCATAACTTATGTTTTAAATACATAACTTTATTCAGTCACCCTACAACCTTATGTTATAATTGTTGTGATTCTACAGAGGCCAAACAAGGCGCTAATTTGGGTGATGACTCTTTGGGAATCATGACAGGATCGATCAGATCCAAAAGAACAATGACTTACATTAGCATGTGCTTGATAGTGGTGCACTTTTACAACGTCTACTGTAGAACAAGAAAGGTCGGTGCGTTCATTGGATATGCCAACTGATTGAGTATTATGCCACACTAATTAATGTGACAATTCATATGGCAAAGGCAGACATTGTCTTGATGAGAATGTAGAATGGGCGCCATCATCAAAGATGCTTCCCTTCAGTAGAGTGCACAGGTAGCATCAATAGTGACCAATTACTTAGAGAAGCGACTTCAATTGAAGCACAAGAAAAAAAGGTTTATTTGATATCAACTTAATGCCTTTCCTTGAGAGGGCAGCTGCACAATGATTCATGCCGAAAAGAGATGAAGATGTCCTGATCATCAAAACAGATCGGCGCAGGTTGTCAACACTGTTCGATGGCACAGATCTGTTATTCCACTAGTGCTACAATGGAGGAGTAGTTGAAAAAAACTTGTTCTTCAAACATGTATGAAACATCTTCAGTAATGGCAAATTACTACCAGTACAGACGAATCTTCCCGCTGCACCAGGGAGCTTAATGATGATGTTTAAATGTAATTGTAGCAAGAGCAGATGCACCTCCAAGAGAATTTCTGTGGACTGTTCCTTGATGTGTGGGATGTGTAAGGGTGTACGTTGCTCTAATTCATTTCGGCTAGAGGAAAATGACAAGGATGATGAGTGATGTTTCTTCCCAGTAAATGTCTCATGGACACCAAACAGATTTCAAAAACCATTGAAATATAATATTTAAAGGCTCTATATATTTCTAATCAGCATCGACACACAACGTGAGCTACTCTTTCTTCGTAACCTGCTTTTGTCTGTCCATGGCCGATGTCGTACCTCCATTTAGAGGCATGGCCAGAAAATACTCATGATTGGTGGTTAATAACCTACTTTACTTGAGAACTTGTGATATATGACCTGGCTGGAATTGTTCCTTACATTGCCAAATAACAGTGAAGTAAGATTAGGTGCTGTCATTTTCTATAACGATTTACTTGTAGTTCTTGTCTTGGGTTCTGGTTCTGGTCAAATGAGATCCACGGTTTGTATGTTAACCTATAATTCAAGATATGATTAAAAAAAATCATCGCTGGAGAATGCCTCTATTCAATAGTTGGAATCCTCGCTCACTCTCACCCTACATGTAACCCTAACTTTATCCACAAAATAGTTTCATGCAGCTCTATCTATCCTAGGATCAAGAAGCAAGATTGAAAATTAAATTTCCCGGCCCTCTTCAACAAAGAGAAACCTACTGCTTCAACTAGTTACAAAATACACACAATATCACACGCTTCAGACTTGAAGGTGATGCCTCCTCCTTTACACCTGATAAGAAAAACAACCGGCTCTTGTCTCAATACCAAGTCGCGCTCTCACAGATTCTTCTTCTAGTTCTACCGGCAGGAGCTTAATCCACACTACATTCCAATATTTTGATCAATTTACAGATACAAAATTGGAGGAATTGAAGACACTAGTGCTCAGTTCTGAAAAAGACATGAACGTGCCGTAGTACTCGTACTCACATGTACTACCGTTGTCTGAGTACTCGTACTCGAACTACCTTTTTTTGTACTCGGCATTAAAATACTTGGAACTCCACATCAGTGTACAGTAGAGTATCATATATACAATTTTTGTTTACTAGAAAAAAGCATTTGACTATATATTCATTTATAATCATCTGGTATTTTTTTAAAGTACGTCATGAAGTATTTGTTCACCATAGTCAGAAGGTAGCATAGTTAATGTATTGTTCCTATTTGTCATGTCATTATATTGAACTATTGCATATCAGGAAAATGTATGAAAATCATGTGACAGTACTTATTCTTTTTAATGAGAAGCAATAATATATATGATTAACAACTTACATTGACAACACTGATGCAAAGATCACTGAACTTAGCCATCAAGCACTGCCAACTGACCACATGCATAAAATGGGAAATTTAGACTTTATATCAAAACCGAAACTAATTTGCACATTATAGCAAATATTGACTGGGTGTACCTGTAAAAACATCCATCTTGTTCACTTGACCAGGAAAAACTGGCTTTAGATTCTGTATTGTTTTCCATAGGGTACCTAATGGCAATTGCTTATTAAAAATTTGAATTTTGTGTAATGGGCGGCAGTTAATTTGCATACCATGCTAATAAAATTACATGATATTATTAGAAATAAGCTTATCGTGTTCCCTGGCTATAAGAGCATGTATATTCAAAGTCAATTTCATTTGATCTGCAAACTTTAGGTGCAAAATTTGGTTAAATCTGAATTTTATTTGTACAAAAGCTAATTTGCCATATTATGCAAAATTAGTTACTTTCCATGCTGGGATTTTGGGGGATTTTTAGATGGTGATTAGTGGACCTTAACTTAATTGACTGCCGCAAATCAATTCTTTTGCAATTTGTGGATGGGTACACAACAGTCTTTATTGACATGGACTACTAATCATAATCCCCCCATACGCAAAGGAAAAGTGTGGACATTCGATCAGATGCCAGTGGTACTGGTTAATGGGGAGCCATAAATTGGCACACTCACACAGGTGTCAGATAGAATGAGATACACCGTAGTGTTAAGAGAAGACAGTGTAGGCCTATATTGAAGTAGTTTGAATTTGCTTGCAGTAATCCTAAGCAGGATGCTGTTGCTCACATGGGCGAAATGTTCACATTCTTGAAAGAATACTTAACCCATTAACTACGAGATTCTGTTAATTCCCATAGACTTTGTACAGGGCCCATCCGGTTCCCGTAAGCAACGGGTTAATACAATCGCTGTCACTTATTTACACATTTTGGGCAGAGTCAGATCCCAAGACTACAGCAAATTTACATGTGATACATGTATGTGGAAGTGATACATGTACTGTGTCAAGCACAACATCTGGTATATTCTGGCTTATACATGTAGCCTCCAATATTCCAGGCAAATTAAACACTGGAGCTGACCATGAATCCTGCAAGTTCAATGATTGAACAGAGTAGATGTTGAATTAAAAGGATTTCAGAATTATTGAATCATTTGGGCAGCATGAGACAATTTGTTTGCATCAAGATTGCATGAACAGCTTGAATGCTATGTATCAAGGTTCCCTGACCCATATGCAGAAACACTGGATGTTTTTAAGCTGGATTGGGGCTGCCCCAATTTTATGCATTTTCTCCGGGTTGTTTTCATCCCAAGATGTTTGTAAACACAAACAAAAAGGGAACAGAGCTATAGGGCTTCTCAGTGTCTGGCCTACACAGGCCTGGTTCCTTGTTTTAACTCAATGTCAGTTGAACAGGCCAAGGATTGATCTCCTTTCACGATCAGTAAGAAATATTCCCCATCCACTGCATTACTGTCTCAATATAAAATTCTGTTGCAGGTTTTCAGGAAAACCTCTGAAACAAGCAGACTAAGTAAAGTTCAGTTTCATTATGACTGTGTCTTGGATGCACAAAATTAGGTGTACATACGATGGTTGAGCACTGCGCATTCCGATTGAGATGAATTCCATTTAATACAGCTGAATTCTTTACTGTGATGAGCTTGGTTATAGTGCCATTAATACAGGCAAGCATTTGCTTTGTCAAACTTCTCAACACTCTTGGAGCAAATGTATTCGCTTGGCATCCACCTCTCATTTGAGCTATGGGGTATTTTAAATACAACCCACCCCAAAGCTATATACCTTGAGATATAGAATGTCACAATCAGCCTATAACTGTGACAAGCGGAAAGCCTGCCGCATAAAACCTTGATTATTGCATGTTGTTTGCCCTTTAGTATTTTAGCATTTCTTCTCCTGAATCCGTATTACATAGGCTATATGGCATGACAGTGAAACAAGAATCAGTAACTTTCATTTCCAGCCTTCATTTAAAAAGAGTATTCCTGGAAGGTCTACTTTTTGATAAATATACCAGCATACCCGACCATATATCTATTGTATTATGACACATACATCTAACGAACAAGTCCGGTATATGTTAAGAGGACCAGAATTTTATTTGCTGATAAATTTCGGCAAACATATAAGAGAGTTAAAACGCACAACCTATTGTGTAAAAACCTGCATGGCTGAAGCAGGAATTGATAGATCTTTATTTTTGCTCACTATAGCAGCAACCTCGACAGCTGCTAATTGGTAGATTTAACCACTGCCATACAGTGGCCCGGAGTGAATGGGCTAATGACAAAATCCTCTTCTGTTTACTTTTAAGCCAAAGTTAAATAGTCACGCGTAGTGATACCATTTTAGCAAACAAACTGGACTTAAATCTTCATCAGGAGTTAAAAGTGAAAAACTTATCCTGAATGTATCAATTACTGTTAAGCCTTTAATTGCTCAGTGTTGGTAATCACCAATAGTGATTAATAGTAATCGTAAGTGATGAGATTTCATGAAATCACAACACATCATAGTATGTAGCTGTGTTTTAAACATGCATTGTATGTACATGTAGGTGGAAGTCCAGAATTAACCACCTAGAACTGCCTATTCCGTTGGAATATGGGTAAGACTTCATAGAAGTGAATGTGACTACTGATCTTCAAATTCTCATTGTAAGGTGTCTCGTAAATATACGAAATAAATATTAATATTAAAGAGAAACTTACCTGTTGAAGTTTGATATTTATTTTATGAGTATTTTAAGAGGAGCTTACATCCCTCCACTCCCTCCCATATATCAAAACTTCAGCGTAAGTTCTCAGTTTTATTGCTTCGTTCAGCAGTAGTCACATTCACAGCTTCGAAGCATGGCTGCGCATGCGCTGGAGCAGGCGTTCTCATTGTAAGCTCCCTCTTAAAATACTCATAAAATAAATATCAAACTTCAAACAGGTAAGTTCTCGTTTAATATTAATATTTTGGCTCTGCTATATTGGAGAGTGGGTTGTAGATTCCAGAATCCCCCCTAGCCTGAGGGTTAAGTTAAGTCTGCATGGATGTGCATCACCTCTATTCCCAGGAAAGCAACACAATTAAAGGCAAAGTTCACCCTGACGTCAAGTTGGTTTTAATAGAAGCAGAAAAATGAGAGAAACATAGTAATGAAAGTTTGGCGAAAATCCACCAAAGAATAACAGAGTTATGAAGTTTCAAAGTTTTAAAATTGTGACAGCACATGCGAGCAGCTCCCCATATGTCATGTGATATAAGTTCCATAAAAGTGCCATTTTCTCAGAAATTTGAAAATGATTTTACTTATGCATTCAATATATTATCAGAAACATCATTTCATACAGGCTTCTATGAAAAAGCAAACCATTTAATTATCATGAACCATTAAAAACTGGCACTTTATGGAATATATATTACATGACGTATGGGAAGCTACAAATTTCAAACTTTGAAACTTCATAACTCAATTATTCTTTGGTGGATTTTCGCCAAACTTTCATTACTATGTTTCTCTCATTTTTCTGCTTTTATTAAAACCGACTTGACGTCAGGGTGAGCTTTGCCTTTAATACTATTAAGCATTTATTTCATATCCCTTCTTTATTTTGATCCCTTTCTCTATAACGTCTTAGGAGGGAGCCCATCTGTATGTATGTGGTGATGCCAAACACATGGCCCAAGACGTCCACCAAACCCTGCTGAGTGTCATCCAGGACCAGGGAGAGATGAGGGAGGAGGAAGCAACAGAGTACATCAGACATCTTGAAGAGTCTCATCGGTATCAGAAAGATGTCTGGGTCACATGATTGTTTGGGGAGTCAAAATCAGTCACTAGGTGCATTCACATTACAAATCTTCACAAAGTTTATCTTCTCGAAGACTTCGCGAAGTTTGGTTTGGCCGTTCATACTGGGGTAAAACTTAAAGAAGATTAACTTCTCATGAAACTTCTCGAAGATTTGGCCCATACTGCGCATTTGTAAACGTGCTCCAATGTCCATTATGCTCCATACATGTGTATTTATCTTAATTAAAGTAACATGCTCAAAGAAAATTTGAATTTCTAGCATATCAGCTAGGATGTAACTTAGCTCGTATTTGTAATTACAGTCGCTGTGTACACGTACGTGATACGAGCTATACCCAAATCATGCATTCAACTCCAGAATCCCTGTTTATTTTGTGTACGGCGTGCACTTTGTCCCTATGCCTGAAATGCGCAGAGGCTCATAGGATATAAATTCCCAAAGTTTCTGTTCACACTTAAAATGTCGCGGGGAAGATTCTTAATGTTCGAGAAATTTCCTACAAAGTTATGGGAAGTTTTGCGAGAAGTTTACATTCACACTACCAAACTTTGCGAAGTTAATCTTCAGTAAGTGAAACTTTGCGAAGTTTGCTGTAAGTGTGAAAGCACTTACTGTTTAATTGTTTTAATCACTGATGATTGTATCCATGATTTGCACACCCAAAATTGAGTTTATTAGTTAAACAAGCTAAAATTGTTTATAATGTAAAGATTTACACAATCTTCACCTCTCACAAAAGCCCTTGGACATTGGACTGAAAAGTCAGGTTTCATGAAAAAAAAAACTCTCATAAAATTCAAATAGAATGCAACGATATTTGTCACTAGCTGAATATGACTTTAGCACATCTGTTAAACTAGTCCGACTGCACGACCTGATCGTGTATTATCTAATGAAAACTGAATACCTGCTGATCAAAATTACATGGTCAAAACTCACACCAGTGCAGTTGGACGATGTTAAAGCAAGCTGTGCTATGGTTTGACTGTACCAAAGTCAAAATCAGTTGCTGAAAGTAGGTAAATTAAATCTCTTCTAGACTTGCCCTTTAAAGGTAATGTTTATGATTTGCGTAGCTGAGGCAAACATTTAGTTGTAAGCGTTAGCAGGGTATTTACAACATAAACACAGTTAACTCTGTGCCCATTTGACTTACTGTTACTTGATAACTGATGATGATATCTCTGTATAAGCTTCTTCTTGTGCTATCCTGCTATCACTGTTACTGTGATATTGCAATAAATATGGTTGTTTCCAAAAGGAAATATATATATATATCTCTACTGGACTTCAGACTGGACAATTCAAATCAATCAATTTCAGATTGTAACCCATTCTGATCAATAAATATGTGCAAGTAATGTTGCTTTGCCTCAAAAACATGTCATTTTCTATGTACATACAAATATTATTGACTCTACCAAAACAAATCAAAACATGTCTGAATACATTGTAATAGTTTTATTTTCAGTTTTTACATATTATCTGATTTTCTTTTAGTGCAAAGATTATATCATGCAGCAGAATAATATGAGTGTTTCCACAACAAGTAATTATGGTCCATTTTGTGGGGAATCTTTTTGACATTCCAAAATTCTCACTATCAATTATACGTCATTCAGGAGTAGAGGGTGTGCTTGTCCAAGAGAACTTGGCCCCAACAAACTTCCAGTTTTATATTTATTAACATGAGTTGAGAATTAAAATGTCCCATTAAAATGACTGGTGTAAAATTTGTGGCGTGTACTCAACAAAGTTTGATGCTACCTGTAAAGGTAGTATGAAATCATAATGCAAATTTGTGACACTCTGACATTATTTAGAAAATTCATGAATTTTGCAGATGTCCTTATGTATTGTCTATGGAAGCTAGATTAAGTTGGTTACACAAGTCAAACCACCGTGCAATCTTCACATAAGTGCTCACTGATGATAGCGCCCTCTATTGCCAAATACCCTATATTGTTGATAGGGAGAATTGTAGAGCACATACATCCTTTCATGACAAATTCAGTTTATGTTTGCCTTTATTTTTTTTATTGGGGTGGCTGTAAATATGTATTGAAACAGCACATAGACTAACGTATTCAAAACACTATTATGTGATAATTTTACCCCCCCCCCCCCAAAAGTCGATTATTCGTACTGATTTTTAATATTCCATTCCCATAATTTCAACATTTTATGTTTGTTGAATAATATTTGCCGAATGTGTGTATGTTAACCCACTAACTATGATATTACGAAATCTCCGTAGACTTTGTACTTGGCCCATCCGGTTCCTGTAACAGGTTAATGATTAAAGTTTTCTGTAGTGGGTCACGTAGTTTATACAAACATTCAAAAATATTACCATGTCATTTATTCCATCTGAATGAAAGATTTTCAAAAACCAATCTTGTGAAAGGTTTAAAAAAAAGATCATACAAAATATCTTGTAATTACCCAAATGTATTCTGTGGAGATTTAGTGATATTATTTGTATATATGGAGTATTTTAATATTCTAACAAAATTTGCCAATTACAGTTCACTTTTGAGCAATTATTCACCTACTATTGTGTTGTGTTTTGACCATGCAATAATGAAAACAAATTGTACTATGTTGTTTTTTTTTTTCCTCTGATATAATTATGCAACATCTAATCTAAGTTTATAACTTTTGTGTTTCAGGAATGATGTACTTATTATTTTAGTGCATGTGAATGACTTTATTTTATTTATAATTATTGTTTTAAAGACAATCGTGCAATGACAAAGTATGAAACCATTTTAACATTAGATATTTATAATCGTTACAAATTTGTATTTTTGATAAATAAAATGACACGAAGATCAGACAAATTGACAAGAGATTCATATAATTCATTTATTTCAATTTGTGCAGTTTGTGTCAGTGTATGGTCACAGTGTTTGTGTGCAAGGGCATTGCTAAAATCAATGGTGCAAACAAGTTGAATAGTTCAAACAAATATGCAAAGCAAAAGATAAAATGGTCTGCAGACTTCCAGTTGTCGTATCATAGTACAAATTTGCAGACAAAATTTCAAGAAAACTATTAGGTGAGCTGATTCCTAAATTTGCAGAAAACAGGGCATGACACTAGTACTTACCCGCTTGCCTGGGGCAAGTAAACTTTCATGTCGGCCAAGTAATAGTTCAAAATATTTAAATTTATTTGCCTAATTGGGCTGGCCAGTCTGGACCCCCCACACTGTACAATCCCTCATGCACGTTTGGATAGTAAAATGCACGTACACTATACTGCCCCCCCCCCCCATGACAAAGGGCATAACTGACATTTTTTTCTTTCAAAATGATTTATATAGTGTAGGGGACTTAGTACATCATGTTAAACATGCAGAACAAAAAAAAATATTAGTTAGAATTGTCCTTTGTTTCATAATCCGCTTTGTTAAAAGGACACTGAATAGGCTTACGTGTTAAACAAAATACATTTGCTCAATATCTCCAAACCAAAATGTCAGTTATGCCCTTTTGTCATGGGGGGCGTATAGTTTTCATACATTCTTGAGTTCCTTCGGCATATCTCAATTTTCCACGCATTCAAGATGAAATTTATTTATTTATATCACTTGCAGCCATAGAATGGATGTCATCTATTATACTTCAAAAGTTTAGTCTACAAGTTTTTCTTTGTGACAAAGTCTTTTAATTTCGAGGGATAATCGGTGATCACTGCATCAGCTCCAGATGAGAATGCATGCTCCCATTGTTTCTCCGTGTTGACAACCCACAGGTATACCTACAGTGAAAAAAATTACAAATTCTGTAATCTAATCTTTTCGTGAGAGCATTTATAGCGAATGTCCGACATTTTCTCCGGCAAAAATTGCTCCGACGATTATTTCATACACTAACCCAGACCTCAACCCAAACCCTAACCCTAACACTAACCCAAATACTAACCCTAACCCTAACCCTAACCATAACCCAAACCCTAACCCTAACTCTTTGTCTTCTGAGATATTGTACCAGTGCAACTGTCGCCAGAGCAAATGTCGGATCACCATCATGGCATCAGCTAAAACTAAATTTCTATTTAGCGTATTGAATAGTGGGATAATACAGCGACAGGCTACATTTTTTTTGTTTGATCAATGAAATTTCTCTAGAATGAGGTGGATTATCTTTTTGTACAAAGCAAATCAATATTTATCGTGTGCTACTAAAATTTTAACTGCAGTAATATTACATGTATGCCATGATCTGATTTCGAAACTAATCAAGCGACATTATGTTTCATAAAGGGAGTAAAAAAAAAGAAATTTTCTATTATGGTAAATATACGGAGATTTGTCATTCGGCGCTTATACCAAAAATTAGTCATTTCTAATTATGTTTAAAGTGTTAATAAAATTTACTCTGCATGAAGTACCTTAATTCCTCGTCGGTGTAAGTGGAAGAGAAGAAGTGGATTTAATACGAGTGCTTCATACAACCTCGGAAACGCAATGAACAACCAGTTTTCCATACCACTAAAGGAGAAAAATGATTTACAAAAGATAAGTTTGTATTATAGATTGTTGACCTTTGCTGATTTGAATTGTTTCACAAAGAGACAAGCGAAATAAATATTGTTTCATTCCTTTTGATTTTACATTCTATATGTTTTACAACAAATTAAACGGTATAAAGGCCACCGTACGCTACACGATCGCATACGATCCGATTTTGGTAATAAACCGCAGCAGCATTTAATATTGGCATTTTTATGCCTCCGCAACGAAGTTGCCGGAGGCATCATGTTTTCAGGTTGTCCGTCCGTGCGAGCGTGCGTGTGCGTCCGTCCGTTTCCGGTTCTCGTTACCGCGATAACTTACGAACCCCCGCTCGGATTTTGATGTTACTAGGACCAAGTATGTACTATGAGGCACCAATGAACTAATTAGATTTTGAAGTTGAAAGGTCAAAGGTCACCGGGCCTAAATTATGTCTGATTTGGGCTCGTTACCGCGATAACTTGAGAATGGTCAGTCCGATTTTTATGTAATGTGGGTGAAGTATGTATTATGAGGCACCAATGAAGTGATTAGATTTTGGAGCTGAAAGGTCAAAGGTCAAAATTCAACGGGCCTAAACTATGTCTGATTTGGGCTCTTTACCACGATAACTTGAGAACAGATTGTCGGATTTTGTTGTAACTTGTGTGAAGTATGTACTATGAGGCACCAATGAACTGATTAGATTTTGGAGCTGAAAGGTCAAAGGTCAACGGGCCTAAAAGATGTCTGATTTGGGCTCGTTACCGCGATAACTTGAGAACGGCCAGTCGGATTTTCATGTAACGTGGGTGAAGTATGTATTATGAGGCACCAATGAACTGATTAGATTTTGGAGTTGAGAGGTCAAAGGTCAAAGGTCACCAGGCCTTAAATATGTTTGATTTGGGCTCATTACTGTGATAACTTGAGTGTGACTGGTCTAATTTTGATGTAACTTGGGAGTTTCTAATATAAGGCACCAATTTACTGATTCAATTTTGGAGTTGAAAGGTCAGAGGTCAAAGGTCACAAGGCCTCATGTCCAAATTGAGCTTATTGTCGCAATAATTTCAGAACTGCTTATTGGATTTTACTGTAACTTGGTCAAAGGTCACATGGGCTTATTCATCTCAGTGGTCTTGCTACCATGGTAACTTGAATCTTTTCAAATGACATCAATTGGATGGGAGTGTGGACTGCGGAGGCATACCCATCGACTGCGCGCAGTCGTACTGCTCTAGTTACAAATAAAACTTGTTTGATTCGGGTTTTGGATGATAATATGAACACATAAAATGGGATTTTGATGCACTGTCAGCCTTGAACCCAGAGTAAGGGCCACATTCGTAGACAATCACATGACTTCTTTCACGTCACTACGATTCGGAGCCAATTTGACTTTTCCTCCGACAAGAGAGCTCGAAACCAACCATATTTTCGATTTTGCTATCTGTGTGACTATTCAGAACTTTAATAAACAAATTGTGATGTCTTGAAATGTATTATATCAAACACTATTCCATTTTCTTTCAAAATCGGATCGTAGACCGATCGTGTAGTGTGCGGTGGCACTAAAGTGTGAAAATGTTTGGGAGCTGGGAGTATGATGGAAACATACAGCAGTTGTGTAATGACGAGGTATAGATTTCTCTGAGTAGAACTGTATTTTTTGTGATTGATATTTCTAGTAAGATGGCAAAGAACGTATTTAAAGTTACGTATTCTTAAGTCCGCGTATGAGCAAATGGTTTGGGGAAATTTGCAATCTTTGATTGTAAAATTTGCTATGTTTCATGACATCACAATCACTCTCAAAATATATCACATATATATATTTTGCTAAGTGGTTGGAGAATAAGACAGTTAAACTTACGCATAGCTTAGCACCGATCCTGGTGGTATTTCCAGAACACTTTCTTTGAGATGAACGAATGGTAGAATACCAAGATAGAAAGAGGTCAGTAGACTGTAGAAGCCTTGTTCGCTGAAAAATAGCATCAATTCTGATGCCTGTGTAGTAAAAGATGTATAAAATGATAGAAGTTTTAGGAAACAATATTTGAAGCAAAGTGCTTTGGGCATGAAGTGCGAAATCAAGCAGTTAGCACATTATGGAAGTCCAAGCGGATGTGACCAATGGCTGGAATTCAGGGGATTATGAAGCCCAGAGAATCTTTTAGACTTCAGCCGTTTTAACCTTATTCTATCTGGGATATTTCAGACCATTTTCGGGGGGGGGGGGAATTTGACCCCCATCAGATCTCGACCGCAGATCGCACAATCATCGTGAAAATATGCCTGCGCATAGAACAGGAAGTAAACTACAAGACTGTATATTAAATATATTTTTTTTCATTTTTGAAGTAATTATGCAAATAAGTGCGAAAATTGTGTTTTCGCCTATAACTCACTTAAAATAGCTAGTAGAAGGCTAATTTTTTAGGGAAAATATTCTTTCTGACATATCTAACAATTATCTTCATGAATATTTACTGTATCAGAATTCATTTCTTATGTATTTTATTGTTTTTTGAATTTCTTATGTATTTCCTTGTTTTTTCGAGTTTTTATTTGTGTTGTTTTTTTCTTCAAAAAATACTTTTTAAAGCATTTTTATGCTAAACTAAAATAATTGCAGCCATTGGAAGTGAAATTATGCATATTTATATGAGTTCAATTTGAAAAATACACAATTTGCCTTGATTTTATACACAAAATCACGTTTTTGAGCAATTTCGGGGCTGAAATGCATGTATAAAAAGTTGCGCAGCGTTGTAATGTATAACGTCCGATTTGCGCGAAAAAGCTAGGTCTCAAAAGATGGCAAGACTTGAAAGAAAAAAGTCAGCGAGTGATGCGGTCAAAAATTTTGCTTCACGGAATGGTCGCAAAATTCATCGAGGGGAGTCAATTTGAACCCCCCCCCCCCGGTCAACATAGGGTTAAGGGCAGAATCAAGCCATTGTGCGCCTTGGATGTAAATTAGTTAACACGTTTAATCCGTTGGAGACAACGAATGCAGATCTCTGTCTGGGGTCTAGGAAATATGTGTTATACAAATCGTCTCCGAAGGATGTACACTAAAGTTGTACAAAAGTCTTGGGAGAAAATATTGTGAATGGGGGTAAGTTCTGCATGCCCCCCCCCCCACTTCCTTCCGCCCCTTGGCCCTTCAACTGTTTTATTTCACAAAGTATGCCATAAATATATACAAGGAGAAGAAACTGAATAATGAGATGTATTAAAATTTAAGAAATGAAACAATAATTAAAACACTACTGTTAATATTGAATAAATATTCGACAGTTGATAACTCAATTTACATTTACCTTTGCATGTATTTTCTTCGTTACTTCCTCATTAAAGCTGCCAAATACCGTGATTTCTTCTCGTTTGAATTCACGAACCATGCTTAGTACCTGATACAAGTGATAAAGTCGAAAGCAGATAGTTATTAACCGGTAAAAGTTTGCGATATAAAAATGAACATAGAAATTACAGAAGTAGAAAAGTGGTAACCTATGTAATAGCTATTTATTAAATAAATATATGCTCGCTCTCTCACATACAACACACACACACACACACACACACACACACACACACACACACACACACACACACACACACACACACACTGACAAACACATACACAGAAACACATCACGAAGTTCAAGCGATATAGA
>JZLH01S0206649.1:161348-192846 GCA_001188425.1 Eucidaris tribuloides
ATTGGATAATTTTTTTTTTAATGTCTGAATTCAGTTTTTTTAATTTTATTAATTTCAATTTTATTCCCAATTTTGTTATGTATCTTTATGGGTTACCCCCTCCACCCATAACGACTCTGTTCATTAGGCATAGTGAGAGTGTGAGATTTAGCTTTAACAATTCTGCCAGTCAAAAACTATGTCTGGCTTGTAAATTTTCTTTACTGGGTTAGTCAAAATCAGTTGCATGATGATATCTTTGAATGAACATATGAACAGACCTTAGGACCCAGATGTGTGTGGTGGGGGGGGGGGGGTACTTGTGTATATTAACTTTACGGGGAAGTGCTGCCCAAATGAGTTACTTTTTCATGGAAAATCCTCAGACATGGGTCAGTCTTTCAAGACAAATCCTTACATATGGGACCTTAATTTACCTTATCAATCGATTTGGGTACTTGTGTATATTAGCTATACGGGGAAGTGCTGCCCAAATGGGTTACTTTTTCATGGAAAATCCTTAGACATGGGTCAGTCTTTCAAGACAAATCCTGACATATGGGACCATGAAAAATCATTTTCTGAGATCTTCAGGGAAATAACTGGTCACATATCATAAGAAACGGTCCAGTGTGCAAAACTTTGGACAAGGGTTCATATTTCGTGAAAAATCCTTAGATTTGGGTCTAGGTTTGTTGAAAAATGATCCTTAGAAGTGGGTAAGGGTTTTTGCCTTGGGCCTCGCACTCCCGTCGAAAAATAATGTAATCCCCCCACCCCCACCCCACCCCCCCCCCAATTTACACATGTACATCATGTTCTCAACAGACACAAGTAAATAAACTTAAAGTATAAACTACATTGTACAAATATTCATTTATTTTAACTGAAATATGAAATATTACATCTTACATTTGTACAATGGTTTAGCTCAAATTACATTCTTTATTACAAATGGCAATATAGATAGACTACAAATCTGTTAATTACAATTGAATATATATAACTTTTTAAAAGTTTCTGCCAAATTTAAGAAGCCTCTTCTCCTCAACCATTAGTACCACGAACATGAATAGTTCAATTACTGCAGTATTTTTTTTTACAATTGAAAATAAATTCAAACAGCTCAAACAAAAAGGAAGGTAGCTTGCAGCCAAATAAAACAAAACTGCAATTCACAAACACACACACTAAACATACACAGAAGTATTTTATTTCAGACAATGTGAAATACCACTGGGGAAGTGATAAATATGTGACATTCAGAAATGTAATTTCACCTGCTCAAGGCAAGAAGTTTGTAAGTTTTCACAGCTTTTACAATAGCAGTTATGATATTTTTGTCCTCAAATGAGTTAAGTGTTTTGTGTCTCAGAACTGGTGAATGTATGGAGTATGGGGTAATCTACATTTATTTGATTACTTTGTAAAAAATGATTAAATTTTGTTTGTAATTCATTTAAAATTATTAATTTATCATCCATGATAGGTTATGGTGGTTCCCAAACATCCAGGAACCATGTTTGCTAAAATACAAGCCAATATTTTGGCAGTTTGATGTGTGGAATTATGTATATTTCTGTAATTTCACCTTGATGATAATCAAAACTAAACAATTCCAATACTCAATCTTGTGAAGTTATCTCAACAAGATTTCTGTCTGGACCACATTTAGCAGACACGTCAACCTGTAACATACCTCAATAAGAATTATAATACATTTACAGTGAATTTAATAGACACAGTGTCAAACTTTAGAGGTTAGTGACATGATTGGGAACATTTGAAAATGCCTCAAGAACCAAATGAGTTGAAATATAACTATACACTAGCAGGAGTGGATCTCCCACCTGGGAGGATTTGTCTGTAATTCGTTTACTTAAGGAGAATCAAGCATAAACATAGGCGTATCTTGATTTTATCCGGGTACGATAAAAATAAGCCCCATAGAAAGCAACACAGCAGGTTTCCGTGCTATGAGTGATATGCTACAAGATTTTCACAGGAGAATCCTTGCATAGTTTACTTGATTCTAGAGTAGTTTCAGCCCAAGTTTAGGCCTACCCCCAATCATGTCATTTACCTCTAACATACCTTAATAACAATTAATAATAGAATTACAATGAATTGAAAATGTCATTTGTGGAAAGACCCTGTTAGTTATTTATATGACAATGTATCGGAACATATTACCCTGTTGATTTCTTATGAGGTTTTGATCTCTTCAGGTAACCAACATTACTGGCCTCATTTTGATATCTTCACAATAATAGCAGTATACGTAGCCATAAATACCACAGATCATATGTAACAGGCAAATCAAACACAGTGACATCAATAATATACAATTAAATATGACTGTATCAACTATTTGATATGAAATTCACACTCGTCTAATGAAAATAATAACAAATCTATGTCACACACACTGTTCTTATATGCAACAAGAGGAGATAACATGTTGCTGTATTGCTACATTTCACTCATAAATTAGTGTAGGACAGTTAGACTCTGCACATATAACAAACTCTTTGTAGGACCAGGAGATTATTTTGTCATATCAAAGTTGCAAAAACAAATACAATTCAAAGAAATTTCAAACTTTCGGAACCAGAAAAAATAAATTGTTATGTAAAATTTTGTTACATCAGTGTTCGTAAAACAAGAAGTCTACTGAAGGTAACAAAAAAAAAAATCTAGATAAAAACACACTGCAATAAATTGTCAATGTATCAAATTGCTAATAGAAAACCAACAAAGAAAGCAAGGAATTTTACATCAGCCAATAAATTTATAATAAGTACAAATGGTACGATACGCGTAGCTACACACACACAACATATCAGCTGAATCTGGTAAAACATATACAGTAAGTTCACTTCGATAAAGAAAGTCTCTGGATAATGTACAGCATTATCTAATGACCAGACAAGAAGTATAATGAACAATAAAGAGTGGAAATGAACCATAAATTCAATGATTCCCTGATCTATAAATATATTGATTCCTGATCTATAAATTTAAGATGATCTCTAAATTTCTAAATTTATTTTTAGCCGACACACATTGCCCAATCTTACAAGTTTATGCCAAAGAAGGTTTGATTGACATGAACTTCGATACGACTTTGATTACAAGTTTGCACAAGCATGGCCAGTTTATGCTATTTCACTTGTGCCAGAGTTGACTGTACTACACTGTACTACAGTAGCAAAGGTTAATAGTGCTGAACAAGGCATACCATTTTCTGTAATTGAAAATCTTGTACCTGTTTTTTCGGGGCGTCTGTAAGAATTGTAAGCAACAGTAAAGTTTCTGCTCTAACCATCAAGCTAAATCATCAATACTCTTGGAAATTACCAGGGATGCTAGTCGACGGCCCCCGGGGCCGTTTTCGAGTCACGAGGCCGCTGGAAAAATATTTTTCCATAGACTTTGTACACGTGACTCGGTCCCGAGGCCGAAAGCCAAGGCCGGCCCAAAATCTGGCCTCGAGTGCCGGCCTCGACTACATTCCCTGGAAATTACAGTTGGTAAAGACAAATGATCAAGTATAAATCTCACATACATAGTTAAAGCATTCCATTTTGGGTAAATTCATTATGTGCATATGACATACATTAAAAATCCACATACCAACACTTATGGACACATTGTACATCATTCCACATTTGTACAAAAAATAAATCATCTTCATTTGATGGACTGCTAACTGTTGTCGAGGATTGTCTATTGGTTAAAGGAATGCATGGGATTCTTCCTTAACTTGGGAATGGCTTAGTTAAAACAAAATCGAAAACAGGACATTTTACAGATGTTCAACATAAATATCACACTTTCATAATACAAATACACAATGTTTCCTGTATACATATAGAGAGATTGTTAAAACTGGTGTGCACTGACAACGACACACACATGTACATGTAGCAAAAAATCTTTGTTATTCTATGAAATCATTTTAACCTCATAATCAGTACAGAATCGTGGTGTTCGAAATAAACCTAGGATTGATTAATAACACATGATCTACACAGAACGTTGAATGGCGTAATAGACATTCAATCACCAATTTACGTCCGAATCCTTGTAAGTTGATATCTTCATCAGTTGCTACAGACTCAAAAGGCCTGACTCTACCCGCATGACGCGACGGTCTGCGTCAAAGGAAGATTGTTTTATCTTGCGATGTATAGCGATTCACGACGCGAAAAGATGGTTTTTAGCAAAGACTGAATATGTTTTTGGTCTTCCACAACGGACCGTCTGTGATGGAACTGTCTCATCGTGACCTGTCCCGTCGTGCGGTGTATAGCAGCCTTAAATTTACCCTTAGACAAAATTTCATAACAACTTGAGCCAAATCTAATTTGGTTTACTCACTGCTAGCCAGGAGCTAAAACACACAGCCTGTGAAAGTATCAGTCTACAGCACAGATGGATCAGACCTTGTTTTGCACACCACAACTGACAAGGGTATGTCCTTGCACAATACAATCAACTTTGCCTTGGTCAAATCTCTGGGGACCCCACGAATCATTCTAACTTCGAGTTACAGTTTTGAAGACAGTTTTATGTTGGGAAGGTGAAAATACAGGAAAATGGAAGCAAAAGGTATCATGATTGCATTGAAGCAAGGGGACATGATAACAGCAGAGAGAAAAAGGGGAACTTCATTTAATCTTTTCCATTAAGTTGACAAGCATATCGGTCAAAAGATCAATCCATTAGAGACCATCAGAATGACAGTTACCGATATACTTCGACTAAGGCAAATAACTGAACACGTTTGGTTCCATTGGGATTCTACAGCACTTTCAACACAGGCAAATTCAAATTAAAAATTCAACCTGACAAAAACTTTGAATTGAAGAGCAAATTGGGAATGTCAAGGATATTTGAGATCAATTATGGGAAGTCATCTGTACCCTTTAGTTGTGAAGCACAATTGTTGTTTGATATGGCCTATAATTATGTATTTTTAATTTGGCTATAGTATAATCTGAATTAACTTTCTCTATGGAACTTGGGTCACATGATTTAACATTAATTGTTGCCTTTGAAATGTACATTCTTGGTCTTGTTATTTGTGAATCAAAAATTACAGAATTATTACATGATGGCTGATTTTAGCTTGATTATGTGATAGACCTTGTGAACAACCTACAAATCCAGAACTCAATCATTTAAACAGCAATTACTGATAAGTCTCTGGGGTATGAAACCTGATCATACTCATGATATAATTATTTCTTCATAGATATAGACCTGTTTAGTTTTAAGAATGTGATGTGTGCTATAGCTGACAGGCTTCTACAGTACAACAATAGATGATACAATAACCCAGGTCTACAGCTGTTCCTGAACTACAGAAATGCATAGATACAGATACTCGTCCTTTGTTATAGTCTTGGAAGCCCCCCAGCTATGGCTGATGAAGCGATGTCTCTTTCTAAAAATGAAACAGGTCTATAGTATTCGATGAAACATGCTACAAGTCCTAAGTACAAAGTTGGGAATAATTTCTTCACAATTATTTTGGAAATAATTTACAAGTTTGAAAAATATATGATGACTATTTGGTGTCTGGTCTACGATGATATTCAAAGTGTTATCTTCACATGGAATGCAGCTTGGAGGGAAAATACCATACTATGGCAATGGAGGGAAAATACCATACTATGGCAATGGAGGTAACATGGATTTATCTAGAAACCTGCAACTGGAGCATCACATACGTGTATTTGCTTGATATAATGGGATGAAAAATTGTTAAGAAATCCCTATGACAACACAACAAAAATCTATATTGTTGGGTACGTACCTGTAGTTTATAAGGTGTATAAGAAATCAAATCTTCCTCCATTATATAAAGCTACAATTCTGGCTCATTTTGAGTTTCATGGCCTGAGACTTTATACCTGACTTGTACTTGCACTACATGCAATAACACAGATGAGTGATGCATGCTACTTACATTTGCTCAGTACACCAACCCTAGAGGAAATTAGTATACTATAGTAATATCAGAGGAATAGGAAGCAAAATCTTAATCAATCAGTAAAATTTGATCATCCCATCATCTATAAAAGAAATAGAGGCAAAACTCTCTGATACATTACAACCATTATTATTGCTTTTTATGCTGAGGTAACAAAAACATAATGCAAAAACATTATTTGGCACTATCTGATATCCTATTTGGTTTTGTTTAAGACAGGGCACATAGAATTTGACTTTGCTGATAAAGATGGATTGTTTTTATTACTAAGTAACAATAGCCCCATTACAACTACAAACAATGAACATCAGTTAAATTGGAATTAATACAAATACAGATCACATAAAATTACAATTGAATGTTAATTTTATATTATCAACATATGACATCAGAATGCAAATTAATTTATTACTTTATTATTGAAGAAATCATCTTATTACAGAATTTATGAAGTAATCAAAATTAATCAAATTCACTTGATTCTTAAGTATACAAATCTTATCTAATCAAATACATTAGAGCACATCATTAAATGAAGCATGCCAACTAGGAATAAATATTAGTTTACTTTTTGATGATGAAATCCCTACATTAGCTTCCTCCAATCATCTGTGAATATACAAGCATATAACACAATATAATATAATCTTATACAGTATATACACCAATAAAATAATACAATCAATATATAGTGTACTGAATAAGTAAATTTGAGCAATTCCAGTGCTGTGCAGTCGATGGGTTACACCTCCGTATCTGTTCGCCAAATCGGCACTCAGCATTTGATGCATATAACATTGCATTTTTCATTAAATTTGATATACAACTTAAATCTGAAATGTGAAACGGGTCCATTTCGACTTATGTTTGTTTCTGACCCAGTACAAGCTTTGATTAGCAGGGAATATGTGTTCTCTTATCGATACAAGAATGCCGTCTAGCAACCAGCCTAGTTTAACAGTCGCAAAAATTCAAACTTATACGCACCGTAATGACGCATTTATTCAAATCAAGTTTTTAATGGTTATTATTTTCACTTACATGACTTTTTTACCACAAAGTCTTGACAGAGGTTTAGATAAGTGTGAATTGTTACATTGTGAATGATTTTCCCCCGTTTTCTGGATTGAACTCATTTCAGGGTGTGCAAATCTTTACTACTCCCATAATGAATAGGAATATGAGGGGAGTTCTACGTTATGGCACCCCTTGGAGGAGTGATTAGTCTGACACCCCAACAGGTACTGTAGCCAGTGTTGTGATCTTGAGGTGTCCGTCTCAGTCTCGGTCTCGGTCTAGGTCTTGAGACCAAATTTTGGAGGTCTTGGTCTCGAAAACACAGGTCTCGGTCTCAAAACTTAAAGTCTCAGTCTTGGTCTTGGTCTCGGAAGCAAAAAGTCTCGGTCTTGGAGGTGCAAGTCTTGGTCTCGACACTCAAGGTCTCGGACTCGTAACCAATGGGCAAGGTCTCGGTCTCAAAATCGAGACCTGACAACTCTAGGATAGTTGGGACAAGATGATCACTGCACTGTAACACAATCCTAAACTGCAGGGAATTCCAGCTGCTTGTAGCTTAAGTCACCAAAGTACAAAGGGGAGTTGCACCAAAATTACCACCAAAAATTCCCCCCTTTTCAAAATCATTTGTCACTGCTCAATCTACTTCAATTATCATGAAATCTGTTAGTTTTGAGATACGCAAGTTAAGATGGACTTATAACATATCACACACATTTACCCCTCCTCTTCTTAATGGTTTATACCACCTGGCACTGAATGGACTACAGATAGGGGTGTTCCATTCTACCATTTGAGGGGTGCGATGGACCGAGGTATTACCTTCATCAGTAATAAACAGTGCCCTCTATGCTCATCTTGCTGACTTCCTTGCGTAGTTCCTCCTCTTGTCGGTATGCTGCCATGTCGATGGGCGCAAACTGCTTCATGGTAAACTCCTCCATGCGCTTCTTCCACGCCTTCATCTTGTGCATGTTAAGTAGGTGAGTTGCCACTTCCTTCTTCAGGTTTTCTGAAATTTTGGATAAGAGAAGACAAAAGATATGACAGAAATATTAAAAAGATGAAACTCAACACAGATATGTTTGTGATGATCACTGAACCATTTCGTGACCATTTCACACTTTGTAACTGTTTCTTTGTCAAAGATAGCTTAAAAACTGTACAAAATCTACATAATTTAGCATATGTGTAGTGGTACAATGCGATTTTGCATCATTGCAGAAAATTCATCATATCTCAGGATTGACAAAACCAAATGAAACGAAATAAATTGTATTGAAATATTTGGTCTTTTACCTTTACAAAAATACCCAACAGAACTAGGTTGTATGTATATAAAAAAATAATTTTCACTTGTACCATTTTTGGTTGATACAAAATTTATATGTGTATACATCACACAATAATACATTAATTAACCAATTGACACATGTAAATTTGTAAATGAATAAATATATATCAATAAATAAATAAATAAATAAATAAATAAATCAATCAATAAATCAATCAATAAATAAATAAATAAATAAATAGATAAATAAATAAATAAATAAATAAATATCACCAATGTCACCACTCTTACCTGATAATCTTGAATTGACGACCAGTGGCTGTACTGGTAAGGGACCCCATGAGGTAAGAATGTGTAGTTTCTCTGCCAGCGCTGGATGTTTCTTCATTTGTAAGCTCAACATTGTTGAGTTGATAGCTGCTCCGTCAACCGTCTTATCGGCTACCATCTCAATGGACTTTATATGGGACCCTGAGATATGGTGGGAAAACAAAATTTACAAAGATTTACAACTAGTCAGTTATTCCATTTAAATGGTATTTTCTTGAAAAAAAACAGTGATCACTTCATGTTTCTTTATTTGTAAGCGCAACAATGTTGAGTTAATAGCTGCACCATCCACGATTCCACTGTCTTATTGGCTACCATCTTGATGAACTTTATATAGGACCCTGTAATACTGTGGGAGAGGAATTCACAGGAGAATATTTACAACCAGTCAATCACTTGAATGACACTTTTGTGAAATAACCCAATTATCACTTTTCACACACTATAATTAATATGATTACATGAGTACTGAATTAATAACATTGGCATCCAAGATACAACCAGCACTGCTAGTATATCCTCAATAATTGTGATTTACCCCATATAATGTTGCACCTCAATTTAGATTTACAAAGGTTCACATTTCTGTAAGTGTAACCCTTAATTTACGCATGCCACAAATGAACATTTCACTGTTTAAGAAGTGAATACTCCTGCTGACTCCAAATCAACATCAAACAATTTTGACAATTTACATTGCCACAGTGACAGCTACCCCTTTACTAGAGGTCAGAACGGAACCATGTTAGAAAGTGTGTTGACCTGGAAGTTTAACAGATCCTGGGATTAACTTTTCTTTCCAGTTTCACAACATGACTCAAACTTTCACTGTTATACCAACAGGTTGACTTTACTACTGTGAAGGGAAAAAAAAGAGAAACCGGACTCAAAACAGTTACACTGACGTGAGTGTGATTTTGATTTTCCATCATTTTTTTTTCCTATCAGTTTCCAGGATCTAGGCCAGTTGTCATCCTGTGTGGCACGGTTTCGTTTGGATTCTAGCGGGACTTTTGACTTTATCTCCCTTCAGGAAGTGACACACAGTTAGCGGGTTTCCTTTATAACCTCAACATTTGTGGCAGTAAAAGGCAATCAGTAGCTAGTCACTAATGGTAGCACTGATAAATGGAACTGCATTCTTTTTTCCCGGATTTCCAAAACACCATTCGATCGTCACAGGTCAATGAAAAGTGTCATTGTAGTTTGTTGGTTGTTACTGTCAACTCTTCTCAATTGTATTATTACAGAGTCTATACCTTTCCAGCATCAAATTAACCATTTAAGTCCTAGATGCATACACTTTTTCAATCTGCTACATGACTCATATTTTTTGAAATTATGAATATCATGTGTTTTGTCTTCTACTAATGACTTTTGTCACTTAACAGAAAAAGTATATTGTGCTACTAGAAAAAAACTGAAACTGAAACACATTTGGTGACTAAAGGTGGGCAAAGTAAAGGCCAAAGGGAATACCCACAAAATAGCTTCTGACATTAAGATTGGTAAATAGGTGAGCTACATGTATCAAAACTTCATTGTGATTATTTTAAAATGTTTCCAGTTATATACTATATTTCAGTCAGTCTGGTCTTGACAGGTGAATTAACTCAATCAAATGTCAATAGTAATCAACATTGTCTGTGAAACTTTGTGTAATTGTTTTGGACAAAGGTTTATTTCATTCAGTTTTAGATTATGAATGTTAAGTACGGTCACGAAAGCAACATAAAGATTCCTCCCCCACCCATTTTGAATGATAAATCCTGTAATTTAAAAACCCTCATTAGGAAAATTATTCAAATCTCAACATTGTAAACATGACTTTCCTCCAAACACAACTTGTGAATTGGTGGTTTGGGACTTGAAAGAGACTACTAACGATAATAATTCCAAGCTGATTTAACATCTTCTCCTCCAATAACACTACCAATGACCATTATACTTCTGGTCTGCTTCCTGAGTTAACCTGTTACGTCAATGTTGATATATCATTTTATTCATTCTTGCCAAGTACATTTCAAGTACCATCAACCACACCAATCAAAATATACATTTTTTTTTTCAGGAAGTGATTTCCTCTGCAGATAAGAACATATAAAACTGTTGTGGTTGAGCATGCCCATGAGTAATAAAGACTAGAAATACATGTATATTGCAATATGAATTTAATTAGTCAATATTTTTTTAACATGTATATTCTCACCAGAAATACAGCCACACTTATTACCTTTATTTCTTGCTTGGCCACTCATAGATATGATTGATTACTTTTATATCTATGGAATGTGATATGGAAATCTTGAAAATTATTCACATTACTTTCAGAGATGGCATAAGAGCAGATGCAATCTGCCGAATTGCCAATCTACAGAAAAAAAAATTTGTCTGAAATTGTACATTTGTGTTACTAATACAAACTTGATTTGATTTATAAACATAGCATCATCCACAGAACCCAGGCAAAGATTTCTTAGTCTCCAATGAGTTTGTTTTCAACATTTACACCTGTGCCACCCATATGTAAGTTTCATAGGGGTAATGTAACCCAATACCCCCCCCCCCCCCCCCCCCCCCGTTTCCAGAAAAAAATCCTGGCTATGCCTGTGGCAAGGTTTATAACTAGAAATCAGCAATTGCAAGCTTGGCTAGCCAAGTAGTGCAGAAGTGAGTCTGATTGTGATGTCTTATGTGGGTGAACAATAGATGTGCAACCAACTCCCCATACACAGATTAACCCTCTCAGTAGCACTGCATTGAAACTCCACAGACTATGTATATGATAACTCTGAGTGTGGTAGTGCAAGTATCAGCTCATCACTCAATTAATTTGATAAAAGGAACACGAGCCCCCTCACCACCCTCAACTTCTGCCACATAGACATGTATAAATGTAGTTCAAATCATCTCACAGGCTGGGGGTTCAGTGCATGGTGACCAAAAGGTTAAAGTATATACTTCAAAACCCCCGGCCTTGAACTTTTTTTTACTGTTAAATAATTGCTTTCTAGATCTGATCTCTCTCCCTGATTCCCCCCCCCCCCAACACTTTTTTTTCAAATTCTTTGCAACACAAGACAACTTCTTTGGGACCGGAAAGCCTGTTTTTTCCTTCTTCTTTATCTTTGTTTTGTGTTTGTCCTGAAATTATTTTATAGAAGACATGGAAGATATGCTATGTTCTGTTGGAGAACCAGGGTTGGCCGGTAAATACCAGGTGGTAAATACCGGTATTCACCGGTAAATACCGCCTTGCTATTTTTGACAAAAACGGGAAATACTGGGAAATACTGGGAAATACTATAAGAAAGTTATTTCTTGAAGGATAATAACTCCAAAATGTAGAGATTGTTGTTCATTTAGTTTGATTCAACACAAAATACAGCAAAAACTAACTTAACTGAAGATGGGGAACTAGGAACTAATTCTGATTGGTTGGACAAATTTTCTACACAGCCAAATCAATACTAAACGTATGAAAATTCTAAACTCACCTGCTTTTATTTAGAAATTGTTTTCAATCTTTTCAGTCTGCAAATATCTTAATTGTTTCATAAGTCCAGAACACTTCAAACAGCACACCCCATAGACAGATACTTGATTTTGTCCCTGTATATTCAGCAAGATGAGGGCGCACCCCACAAAAAAAAGCTACATGTAACACCTGAATAATGTACATTGTAGTTCTGTACAGTATGTAAAATAACACTGAATTAAATTATCAACATTGAAAAGAGGTTTTTAACAGTCTTTTCATTTGAAATTTATCAGGTGGATTGGTGTAAGAAGAGCCCAAATGAAGGGCATTAATGACCTTTTTAGTTGACCTTGGACAACTTCAAGAGTATACTGCCAGGTATCGCCCACGTATTTCCCAGGTATTTCCCAGTATTTCCCGGTATGAACCAGTATTTCCCACTATTTCCCAGTATTTCCCGCCTCGGTGGGAAATACAGGTATTTCCCGGGAAATTGCCAACCCTGTGGAGAACCCCCCCCCCCCCTCAAAAAAAAAGTGAATCCTGTCCACACCCTGGTTCAAAACCATGTGAGAACCAACCTGACTGAATGATGTGACCAAAGTACATGACACTCTCCCCCATCTTCTTGAGTTGCCTTAACGTGGTCAGCACGCTACTCAGTGAGTCAGGATTGCTGTAGGCCCACTTGGCCCCCCTCAGGTCCTTGAATTCCTTGTACCTTTCACTGCATCATGAGAAAAATGACATAGCAGTTAATAGGGAGAATGGGTGGGGTAGGGCTGCAGAGGTAGCTCGTCATGTGCGTGTGCAGAGACTCCAACCCCAAACACCTCTTAAGCGGGAGATTCTCCCGCCGAGATCCCTAGCAAACGGGAGACTCTGAATTAATGTGCGTGTAGCCCACATACTGGCGTAAAGCATGAAATTCCTTGCGGCCGGAGGCTATTGTTAAGCTTTTAGAAGCTCTCTGTTGCTGTCCTAGGCTCATTTTTAACATATGACAAAACTAAATGAGGTCAAATCCATTGATTCAGATTCATTTCTTTTCAAAAAGGTGGATGGGCGGGAGAAAAAAGGAGAAACATAGCTAGGGCGGGAGAAATTAAATCTCAAGCGGGAGGGCGGGAGATTTTGTGAAAATGCACTCAAAGCGGGAGATCTCCCGCCGAAAACGGGAGAGTTGGAGTCTCTGCGTGTGCCCGGCAGGAGGACCTTTGCATATATTTCGGGTGCGGAAGAGCTTTAACAGTATATTTTTTGTAATTTGAGAAATATTGCCTTTTTTGTGACCTGTCACCACGATACCCTGATAAATTCACACACCCATAAGGTAAGGAAAGTACAAAATAATGTAACTGGGTTGTAGATGAAAGTGAAGTGTCTTAAAAAATCAGAGGTTTTATGACCACATGTTTCACCGGCTTAAATATTTACATTTTCTCCACAGTATTTTCTTTCTACTTTTATCTTTGACAAGATGTGCAACTTTATCATGGTATCATGGTGACAGGTCACATTTGATATTTGCACTTAAGAAACCAACTGAAGGATCTAAAAATATCACACTATTTTGATTTACTGTGAAAAAAGCCAATGGTTTTCAAGTTAGAGACAATTTAGTGTTAAGGCTTTTCTGCCAGGAACATACGCTAGGGCCCTTCTGCCGGCCACATGACGAGCTGATTTTTTTTCTGGCGGTGTGTACTGTGAGGCTGGATACAAAAACCCCTGGTCACTTTGCAAAAGATATAGACCCACATCAAAAGTCCCATGCTACAGGTTTTTTGATGAATTTTATGGGGAATTCTTATTATTTTTTGTATAAAAATGAAAATGTCCATGAAATTGACCACTGAATTCAATGTCTTGTTGAATGTCACAGGCAAGTTTAAGGTGTTAGTAGATTGTTCGGATTCTAAGACCATATGAGAATTTGCAGGACAACCAAACCAGAAACCTTTAAAATGGACCTAGATGATAGCAACAAATAGAATTTATCAGTAGAAATTTTGTTGTACTTGCTTTTTTGTTGTAATATTTGTATCAAAGGTTTGTAAATCTTGCAATCACTATCTCAATATCACATTTTTGTTTCTATTTCAACCTTGAAACGATGAAAAATGTGTCTACAATTCTTGTGAAATGTCTTCATATTTATGTTACAGCTCAGCCTCATCCTCACAGTAGCCAAAACAAACCGCTTGTGTTACGAAAAATACTTCCTTATCTTTGGGTGTTTTTGCAACATAAGGTGTTTATTTATAAATACTGACATAATACATACATCATTTGGTTTTTAGGTATTTCCTTGAATAGAAATGTCATTGGCAACATCCAAAGGTTAAAATTGCATGATAAATTACCAGTTGTCAGAATGGATGATGACATCAGCGAAGTAGAGAGGTTTATTAGCCGACAGGGGATGTGGATAAAGGGGTGCAACCGGGAGCAGTTCAGCCATGTCTTTGACTCGGGAAATCAGTTTTGTGAAACGTTCGGCGCTCATAAATGCTGGAATAGACACGCAAATGAAAGCAAAATGTGATGAACAAAACAAGGAAATGTAATTACTTAGAGAATACAGATACATGTACATGTATAGTAGTACATTACAGTTTTATATTTGGTGATTGTAGGACACATGACTGATAAAAAAACTTGTGTATAATTATCATGACCTATCATTATCATTGAAGTTACTGGTAGCATAAAACTACTCCTCAGGAAAACTTGGAAACTTGTATTTCACACACTGTAGTTGATACTTCTCATGTCATGTTACATTTGCACTTGGTATCAGTGGTGTAGCTAAAATTTTTCAACAATGGGGCACTATGGGGCCTTGCTTTTTTGTAGGGAGTACAAAGAAACATGTTCTT
This sequence comes from Eucidaris tribuloides, assembly GCA_001188425.1. Lineage (NCBI taxonomy): Eukaryota > Metazoa > Echinodermata > Echinoidea > Cidaroida > Cidaridae > Eucidaris > Eucidaris tribuloides. Next base: position 176,333 of record JZLH01S0206649.1, read on the forward strand.
TATTGTTTTTTCAGGGGTACAGCTCAATGACCCACAAAGATGCATACAGTAATGATTTTTTTTTTGAGGGGTCACCTGGAGGGCACAAGTCCCCCCCCCCCACCCTCCACCCCCAAGCCCCCTGTAGCTAAATGGTAAAAATAACATGATAAATTACCAGTTATCAGAATGAATAATGATAAGCCTGATCATTTCTAATTGATACAGTAAATATTTGTACAGATAATTGGTACAAGAGGATGTTCAGTTATTCATAACTTCATGTATGCAGGTTTGAGAAAATGGAAGAATTTCAGACAGTGGTAAAATGTACAAAACAGAAATACTATAGAAGAATCAAATCTCATGAAACTTACATGTACGACTCTAGTCGTAAATTTAAAACCATAAGCATACAATGGGGCTTACTCAGTACAATATAACAATACTGGTTAACATTAAAAACAAAGTTTGGGAAGTTCATCAAACCTAAATCAACGTCATCCAGGGAAAATGGATCTGAACGATCATCAGGAGGGCCGGACCACCGACTTTCATAGATCAGATAGACTGGACACTGCATCTTCTCCTCCAGATAGTGGGCGATCATCTCGAAAAACTCCACAGGTATGCCTGGAGACAGATATGTCATGAGTCGCATCCTCACTGGTACTGTACGTGTGTCGGCCATCTTGGTTAATTGTTGTCACTGAGAAGTCACTTCAACAACAACAACAAAGTTTACCAAACAAAATCATGCACATGTACCATTATATTCAACCACACATCATATATTTCTCTCACCTATTTTCCGATTAGAATTTCATTGACTCTTTTGGACAGTGCTACATTGACTTGTTTTAAAGCCACTGGCTACCATTTACCAAAATGTGAGCTAATTTACTGTAAAACACTATACTTTCGGCTTCGCGACATGAAACTTTCGCGAATAGGAGCCGACAGCCAATTCGCGGGCATGAAACTTTCGCGAATGATTCAGAATGAAAAAAAATATATATATCGAAATTTGCTAGGAGGAAGGATTTGGTTTTTTTTAAAATAAATTATCACTAACAATTTCTAGAAAATATTTGTTCTAATGCCTCTAAAACACTGTTTTATCAAATGTAATTTAAGTGCATTGCGACCATCGTTAGTGACCACGCACCATTATCTTGAGTCATTTGATTTGTACAGTACACAGTCTTGTATTGGCGTTAAAAAAATGTTGTGTATACACGCTTTCGCGTGCATTTTAGTTTTGCGAATCTTGACTCCTCGTGAAATTCACAAAAGTTAAATGCTCGCGAACATTTCTGGTTTTACAGTAATCCTCCATGCTCCAAGTGTCTTGACTTTGGTAAGGTCTAAAAATGAAGCCCTGAAAAAAATTGTATTTCAAAATGATAATTTAGTGCTTTAAAAAAGTAAAAATCTACAAGCATTCAAATTGACAGGATTCACCTGCCCATTTCCTCCTATAGACTTACTGTATGCAGATCTAGGCTATTTTATCATCCACCGGAGAAGAAATTGTTTACTCATGCATACCTTGCCATTGGCATAACTTTCCAAACTTTTGTATTCTAGGGTGTTTATTTGTCCATTTGAACACTGGTATGTAGCTCAGATATCAAAGTTTGACAAGTTTTTAAATTGAAGCTCCACAATGTTAGCCTATTACTTTAATGTCATCTTCATATAGCTGTGACTTCTTACATGTGAATAGTGGAAAAATATGTATAATTGACAAGTATACCCTTTCAATTCAAACAATGTACTCTACTTGTTGCCACAAAGCCTACAATGTGAAGAGACATTATTATCGTGCTTGCACTGTTCTTTATTACAAATTGATAACTGTCCATATCAACAGAAGCAACTTAACAAATGATTGCATTTACACGTAAAAGGGAAAAAACTACACTGTCATATTTCTTTTTAAAATGCAAATGTAGTACCAATTTTAGATGTCTGTTCCTACATATGTGAAAGTGAAGTTATATTATTGCACTTCTCTTGAAAAGTGTAGAATGCTAGCTTGAGTGCGTGTGTGATACTCATGGACTTTTTGGCCAAAAATATGAAATAATTTCAACTCCAATGAATAGATAAAATTTATTTCTTCATGCCTTCAGACAGTTCAGGATTATCGATACAAAATACATTCAGATTTACTTGTAATTCAAAAAAAAAAGTATATGTATACAGGGTTCTCACTTCTCACCAGTGTATAACACACTTGTCGCTAACACCAAGGGTGAACTTGAGAGAGCAAACTACCACCATGTGTAAAGTTTTGCCACCAAGGGTAAATTTAAAATCTTAGTACACTTAGCAATGCAAAGCAGCAAGTGTAAATTTATGAGAAGCATGTGTAATATTTTGCCAACTGACATTTCCACCAATTTGCACCAAGTGCAAACAAAAATTCTGGTGAGAACCCTGTATGTATATATATATATATATATATAGGTGCACACTAAAATCCTGTAACTTGCATTGAAGCACACCCTCTATCATCAAAAATAACTTTTACCAAGAGTAATAAGCAGACAAGTGTAAGCCTTTATTGCTAATTGTGGTTCTTCATTCAACTGTCTGAGCTGGATATTTGCATATATTGAAGGGGATGTGCCACTCCAATTGATCAAATTTTGCACAAGAAAATCTTAGACATAGGTCTGCTTTTCAGACAGAAAATCTTTAACTGTTAGATTATTAGATATGGCTGGGCCGGGAGTTGGGATGGGTTAAAATTTTTGCCGCTAGGACATTTTGAACCCGCTTTTGTTCAAACCATTTCTATTTTAAGAAAAATCCTACAGGAGTACCCTTTTCTTACAAATTGTGTATGGGGAGCCAGGAGCCGCACACCCCCATCCAAAGCAAATTCTAAGTATGTCTGTGTATCATATTACCAGACACTCTTTATTTGGATGCAGAATTCACACAATAAACTTAATTAATTTTCTTGAAAATCAAATGTTTTCAATTCATTCAAATGTCTTTATTAGCATTTCTACAAAAAGAAAGAAAGTCATCTTATTAATCATAACTGGCAGTGTAACTAACCCCTTCAAATTTTTTCTTAATTTCGCGGCGCTGAAAATCGACTTGTATTGCCCGACACCGTGTTATGTCAATGGCAAAACGAGCTGACAGCCATTCACTTTCCATTCACTTTAATAGGAAAATTGGTTTATTTCATGAAAAGAGCATGTATTTGTCTAAGATGTGTAAGTTTTCTAAGTTTTTTGTGTTCTTACGATGCGTCATAGATTTCTTGATCACACCACTTGACCCGCACATTTGATGCGCGGAGTCCTGCACACAGAACGTGCATCCGGTAATACAATAGTGTCTGGTATTGGCGGTAATACTAGTGCGTGGGTAGCCATAAGCAACGCTGACGCGAATGCGTCAGCGTCGTAACTATACCCATTGGTTCTCGTGGGGTCCGAGGTGCAACTGTGTGCGGCGCTTCTTGTTACAACGATATAATTATATAAACTTTCCACCCACAGACACTTCAATATCTATATAGTTGCGGCGCATTACTAAAACTTAGAAAAAAAAAGGTAGAACTCGCCCAAATCCGAGATTTTCTTGAGACTTCCTTCGTCACGGCAATGCACGGCGAAGTTGATTTGCATGTTAAACTATGGGAGTCGCTCGCAGTGATTCTCGCGATAACTCGCGTATCGCGAGAATCACTGCGAGCGACTCCCATAGTTAAACACGCGAACAACTTCGCCGTGACGAAGGAAGTCTCAAGAAAATATCGGATTTGGGTGGGTTCTACCTTTTTTTTCTAAGTTTTGGTAATGCGCCGCAACTATATTGAAGTGTCTGTGGGTGGAAAGTTTATATAATTATATCGTTGTAACAAGAAGCGCCGCACACAGTTGCACCTCGGACCTTACGAGAACCAGTGGGTATAGTTGAGGCTAGTGCGTGGGATACCCCCCCCCCCTATAGATCTAGATCTATCCCTTTCTATCATACAGTTTCGCTCATCTGAACTGACGATATAATTTTTATTGCCTTTTGAGCTATTAATTAAAGTTGAAGTTTATATTCCATATGAACTCATTTTGGCCCAAGTACGAGTAGATCTACGGTACATTTATAGAGAAACGCACACAGTGAGTCACTCGCTATCTCAATCCTCGGGAGTCGCACCCATCACAAGCAAGGGGAATATAGTGCAAACGATGGCTATAGTGCCCCTTGCACTGTACAAAGTACAGTTTTCATTTAAAAAAATTACGGTTTCACAGAGCCCATAAGAAACATTTCATTTTCTTTCAGATTAACAATTATCAAGATACTACCATGGACCTACTTGTCATATCGATATTACCACTAAAAATCTACAAAAAGAAAAAAGAAGAAATAACAAGAGTCAGAAAAACTTACGCTGAGACGTTTCGGAAATTTTTAATGTGAGTCACACACCTCACACAGATTTGTCCAAGTCGTGTGTTGACAGTGATTGCCTTATCAACTGACTTAGTCTCCAGTGTAATAACGCCATCTACGTTCGTTTTCATTTAAGTGCCTGTTCATCAAACCTACAAACATCGCACAACGTTGCGCTTACTCCACCAGTCTGTGGCGCAATAATAATGTAATCCGGACAACCGAATCACGAAAACCTGCGCGTACGCCAACTCGGCTTGCCAGTGCGGACTGTTCGGACGGCCTGTGTGTACGATCGAGCCGTCGCGATATGTCGGCCAAGCGCGGCCGAGTTCTCCGTGGATCGGGCTGTCGGTAGCCGGGTTGTCTGAAACTATAAAAGTAATGCGACGCGACCAGAAATTTGTGCACGCTGACGAACCTGCTTTTTATCCGAAGGCAGATTTCCGGTGCAGTGGTTACATTTTTATTTTATTTTTGTTGACTTATGGACGAACAAGACAGGACCTTGTGGATTAAGAAGGTAAGTCAAGAGTTTTTATATTTCCGCTTAATTGTAATGTAGAGATGAATTCTGGTGAGGAAGTTCCATTCAAATATCAGGCCATCACTGTTACACGGAAAAGTCAATGGAGTGCTCTCGTGAGTGGGGAGTCGTGAGTGGCATGAGTGGCACGGCATTACAACACACAATTCAATCACACAATTAGACCGCACACAATGCACTGATTGAACACTTTCGAAAGGAACACATCACCGGTCTCAGAACATCTCTATACAGCAATCACTTCCAAACTACTCACCAATTTCTTTAAATTGTAAGTTTGGCTCCAGGAGAAACTGATAGTATAATTTCTGCATATAACTGCACACATACACATTACACACTTTGTACCGGCGAAATTACATGTACACCACGTACCGGTACCGCACAATGATCCGAAAAAAGAAGGAAATGGATTTATCGGATAACCGGAAAAGTATGGAAAGCTAAAATTATTAATGTTCGAGTACGTCGTTAACATTCAACGCAATATTATTGATTCGAATTTCGAAATGCAGTTTAAATTCCTCGAACAACCTTCAATTATTTCAAATCAAATTAGCATATTTTTGTCAACATGAAAACGAGAGAATACGAAAGACTATATGTATTCGGTTCGATTAAGGCCCTGCCATGAAGATTGAAGAGAGAAGGTGACAGCACTGACGGGGATGGGAGGGGTGTGACATTTTCCACCCCCCCCCCATCCCCTCCCCATTTGGAAATGTTTATAGTCTTAAAACATGTTGATGCACTTTGGGTACAAACATACAGTTTGCTCTAATTTATAATATGATTACCCAATATCTCAGCTCAGTACGATTTAATTTTATTTAACAAGGTATACTCTCTCCAAAAAGAAAGATTCAAAATGTTCACTCTAACTTTACGGGGTGAATTTTCATGTCAAAATCAAATCATCACACCTGCCTCATTTTCCCCCCATTTTCGAATGGATCGCCTACATGGTGGTAGCAAAACTTAAAACACATACCCCTTTCATCCTGATAAAAATATTTATGTATGCTGAATGGGAATACTTCAAGGTTGCTGAATGCTTTATGAGAGATTTTTTTATGAATGTGTGATCATAAAATTCCAACCAAAGCACACTTTTGAACGAACATAATGTTGTTGAGTTTTCAATGCTTCCTTCGATGAGCCCAATGCATTTAAATGAGCATGGAGGTTTTTTTTCGCTGTGATAACTAAAGCAAACCTGATGAAGGGAGCTGTGATTATCAAAACAACGAGCAGTTTTGGAGCCACCCCCCTCCCCCCCCCCCCCACCCCCCAATTCTTGGAAATTGAATGTACACAACATGTCATTCCCAGCGCCATGTGCTGCTCCACTCAACAAAAAATTTGTGCAAGTCACCGCCCCTCGTCTTCTGGCAATAAGAAAACTCTTGTGACATGACTGCTTACATCAACCGTGAGTGGCTAGTCTTACTTTTCAAATCACGTTCGTCTTATTAATTCCTCGCTCTCGTCCTTCAATACTTGAGCCACTACCATGTTAATCCTTCAACATAAGTAAAGGGTAATGCGATTGTGTCATTGGTTTTACTACAGTCCCGAGTAAAAGTGACACAATTGTGATTCCACCCTTTTGTTGTTGACAACATATCTCGAGATTAAAACAAGCAATTTCAACAGAACAAATATCATTTGAAAGCTGAGACTTTATCCTTGACGATGATGTAAGCATAATGTCACCAGATTATTTTTTTAATTGCCGGAGAGGGCGCTTTTTACTTGCGCAATTTTTTGAGACATGCTGCTGCAACACGTCTCAAAAATTGTTCAAGTGAAAAGCGCCCTCTCTGACAGTTAGAAAATACTGCTGGGACAAAATGTTTACGTCAACATCAAGGGCAAAGTCTTAGCTTTCAAATGCCGTTTGTTCTGTTCAATTTGCTTGTGTAAACAACAAAACGGTGAAATCACAACTGTGTCACTCTTACGGGAAGAGGGCTTGATGCTATATTGACTGTAGTAAAAGTGGCACATTTGTGATTTTACTTTTCGTAGTTAACTGAACATATCTCAGGATTAAAACAAGCAAACTGAACAGAACAAACGGCATTTGAAAGCTAAGACTATGCCCTTGATGGTGATGTAAGCATGACGTCACAAAAAATGTTTTCTCATTAACCAAGAGGGCGCTTTTGACTTACACAATTATTTTTTAGACACACTGTATATTCTGCAGGGCTATTAGTCTATAGATCAAACGGATCCATCAGAAAAGGAACAAACACTTGGAGGGCAGAGTTGATGATGGATGGAAATAGCGGAAAATAGTTTTCGTTTTGAACAATAGGAATGGAAAGGGATTATTCAGAGAGGTGAAAGTGCGATATAATAGATTTTTCATTCGTCTCTCTCTGCATTTTAGATCGCAACTGCTGATCTATAATTATTTTAACAAACATGTAAAAAAAATGAAACAGGTTTCGAACAAATGAAAAATCTATTACATCGCATTTTCACCTCTCTGAATAATCCCTTTCCTTCACTTAATAATAATCATAAAAATGTCTGCCTTGGACTATTTAACATAACAATGTCAGAATTGTGAGCTTTGGTCACTGAACTCTACACTACGTAGTGTAGAGTTCAATGGCTTTGGTATTTGTTCCTGTGTCATCGTGTCAATGGCGGTAACCAGTGATGGCCTGGTGGTATTGTCGCAGCCTGGATAGCTGCGGATGGCGGGCTCGAAATAGATTTTTCATTTGTTCGAAACCTGGTTCATTTTTTCTGACATGTTTGTTAAAATAATTATAGATCAGCAGTTGCGACCTAAAATACAGAGAGAGACAAATGAAAAGATCTTTACATCGCAATAGGAATGGATATTGAAAACATATTTCATTTGATCTTTAGTATTACATTGATTGGTGCTTTGGCACATAAAAGTTTGAAGTGTGATTCCGCTAGTGAACGCAGCAAAGAGCAGTTTAAAAAAATAATAATAAAACCCTTAATCGTATAAACTTATACTTTTTTGTATACTGTGCAAGGTTCTTATAGTTCTAAGTTATAGTTCTAATGTCCGTTGCACATGTGTGTGTGTGTGTGTGTGTGTGTGTGTGTGTGTGTGTGTGTGTGTGTGTGTGTGTGTGTGTGTGTGTGTGTGTGTGTGTGTGTGTCTGTGTGTGTGTTGTTGTTGTGTGTGTGTGTGTGTGTGTGTGTGTGTGTGTGTGTGTGTGTCTGCCTGTGTGTCTGTCTGTGTTAGTATGTGCGTTTTGCAAAAGATCTTGATTCCGTGACATAACATGAAATAAATGAAAAGTGTAATTCAATGAAATTGTGGCAATCACTCTGATCATTATGTTCGGTTTGTTTCAGTTGTAACTGCTATCAAGGACACCACCTGCACAACAGTGCATGTCAAATTGATATACCGTACACGTATCACACATATACAAAATGCCACGTCAGGCAAAGTTATCTCATAAAAAAAGGGCATGCATTCTTCTCTATCAAAAAACGATTTTTTTTTCTGAAGAAAAGAAAATACGCGATATAGGTCCCTTATAGGAAAGACATTTTTTGTCACTGGACAAAGAGCACATCAAAAAATAGGGCCATGTTATAAGGGGGAAAAATGGTCATTTTTTTTCCACCGCGCCTAAGGGGCACTATAGGTGAGAGGCCTAAGTGCCCCTTTTACAGTTTTATGCAAATGTGTCCCTTCTTTGATACCCACTTTGTGTCTACCGTCTTCTCTTTTGTGTACGCCGTGCCTCGTCATGGCGCATCAGGGGTAAATATAGATTTAAAAAAAATCACCTTCATGGACGTAAGTGTGTATATTTCGAGCAGTTTCACTTCACTCAGTATGGGCGGCCTTTTTTAAATGCCTGTAACAAAAACGGGGGGGGGGGTATTGGGGCAAAGAGTGGGGAGGGCTAAAATTTGCTACCCGAGGGCACTAAAATTAGAGGCCAAATGCCCCTTTTTGGCAAAAACTGTGCACCTTCTTTGAACAATTTACCCAATCCTTCTCAGGCTGTATTACGCGCCCTGTCCGGGGGCAAAAAATAAAGAAAATAAATAAATAAATAAAGAAAGAAAGAAAATAAATAAATAAATAAATAAATAAATAAATAAATAAATAAATAAAACCCTTTGAAACCAGGAAGAGTTTACGAAAGAACAAACATTATACAATAGATGATAGGCTAAATAAGAGAAAATCACAAGGGACAAAAATGCGTGATTAAACTGATTTAGCACCGTGCAATTGTTTGAAGGAGTCAAAAGTCATTCTTTTGTTGGAACGAGTCTGGAATATCTGCTCTAAATAACAGGCGATGTCACAAATATACAATAAGATGTGTGTTTGTTTTTTAAGGGGGATAATAACAAAACTGGTCTTCTTCACTCAGACGGACCGCAAACTTCTGAAAGATGTTTATGATCATTCTGCTTGCCATAATTCAGATTTTCCGGATAACATGACCTCAAGTGAACTTTCGACGAGCTGTGTGCATGTTGTCCATTTTCCTTCATCATACACGGAACTACCACTGCCGCATCGCAATACGTACCGTACCGGGATACAGTCGTGCGGCGACGAGCATGCAATGCCAAAGCCTAGCTAGCTAGCCTGCCGCAGCCTAGCCTAGCATCGATCGCATACAAATTGCAGTGTTATTCGCATACGCACGGGTACGGTTTCCCACTGCCGCAGAGTTTGGACTTGAGGAATTGCTAATAAACGGCATGTCTATTTAAATTAAATGGTCTCATCACACTCTTCTTGGTTCCGTATAATTTGTCACCGTGCGGGCTAACTTGTCAGCTGTTCTACAACGCAAATTACTCCGAAGATTATACCAGTTTGTGTTTTCCGCATCCCAAGTTTTCGACAGATCAGCCGCATCAGCATGAAAAGGGACGAGTTAGTCCTTCGGTCGGTGGAGTGGCCAGAATGTGCAGGCAGTGTCGTCTGCGCTTGAGTTGAACGTCGGTGTATGCATGTGAGTTTTGATGTGGTCATTGACTTGATTAAATGGGTTTTGGATCTGAGGAAATTTAGATTTTATTTTGTTGTATTCCAGCGAATTGTAATGTAAACATTAGCAAAGGTAAGATCTAACTTTAACTTGTTTTTTTTAGACTGATTTTGTTATTTTCAATTTCAGATTTTGAAAAGTGTCGACCACGTCGTCAGTCATGTGTCAGTGTGAAAATGAAATTGAACATGTGGAGTGTTGACTGTTGTCAGGATGAATGAAAACAATTAACAAATTAAACTGTGTAAAATAAGTCATTTCATGACCAGGCATGTCTAACATTGTCATTGTCATTTTATGGTTCGGCGGAGGCCAATCAGAGAGCAGGATTGTCGTGACGTTTTGTGACGTTTTTTGACTTCCGTTGTTAACAAAACATTCTTGGAATGTTATTCAAACGCGCGGTAACACGGTCCCCCGAAACCCGGGGAAATCAAATTTTGCAAAATCTGCCGCGAGAGGCTTTCAAATAGCATTAGGTTTGCATAGGTAAACCGGCTGAAATCTCCGTCCGCGTAAAAATTAACACGGACAATTACGAAGAATCGGACAAAATTAAAAAAAAAATTAGGAAACAAGGTCTATCCTGAAAAGGACTGGACCTCGAGAGTACTCACAGTTTTGTGTAGATATATGTGTAAGAATGTGTAGATATATGTGTGTATGATTTTATATACTTAAATAGTTTCGTTTATCTTCTTTTTGTCAAGAGAATGTGTATCTTTGTGTGAATTTGACATGATCTTATACTTCAGATAAAATAGTTTTTTGCATCCTTTTTGTCAAAATAATGTGTAGATATCTGTGTGTATGATTTTATATACTTAAATAGTTTCGTTTATCTTCTTTTTGTCAAGAGAATGCGTATCTTTGTGTAAATTTGACATGATTTTATACTTCAGATTGAATAGGTTTTTGCCTCCTTTTTGTCAAAAGAATGTGTAGGCCGTATATATCTGTGTGTAAATTTGATGATTTTATATAGGCCTACTTAAAAAATATACAGTTTCGTTTATCTTCTTTTTGTCAAGAGAATGTGTGTTTGTGTGTGAATGTAATGTAAAATATTTTAATACAATATAAATATTTGCGTTTGCCTTCATTGTACTTACATGAGGTCATGATAATGAACTTCCAAATTCCACTTGACTTTCATTTCCATTCTTCAGTGGTGTTGGTGATGGCAATTAAACTTACCTTTCCCGACCTCTAGACGATGATCTGAATAAATGCAAAATCATTTTACTGCATGCCATATATTTTTTTAAATCACTCATTAAGAATTCTGAATTCACTTCCAACACGAGTAAATGTGACGGACAAAACGACAATACAAACCAGAACCGTTGAAGAATGGCATGGACAAATTTATAAACTGTTAACTAAACTTACTACTTATCCATTAGGCCACAAATACATTTCATTCTTTCATTTATTCATTCATTCATTCATTCATTCATTGTCATTCATTCATTTTATTTTTCATTTCCAAATATAACAGAAATATAACAGGTAAGAAAAGCTATCTTCAAGAATAAAATCACAACTCTCTATCTCTCTTTTTTTTATTGACATGCGCCATTAAAACCAGCAACAATCCACATAGGACCCCCAAGTTTTCCGTTTTACAAATGTCAAATTCCGTTTTTCTCCGTGTTGTAATTTTGCAATTCTCCGACATGAAATTTGTTGCCAAAAAAAAATAAAAAATCACATATACATGTAGGCTTAAAGGCCCATTCGGGTTTGGGGACATGTTTACATATAACGCATGATTTCTTTGGCGTTATTATATTATTTATCTTTCTGGTAAATTAATTTTATTCAATGAATTATCAATTTTACTTTGGCAGAATTTTTAGGCATGATTTTTTTTTTCATTTTTGTTCAAAATGCTGTTTTCCGCATTACACCTCAAATCCCGTGATTTTCGCGAAAAATCCGCAACGCGGAAAACTTCGGTCAATGTTCTTGACAGCATAGTATAATACATGTATTTATTGCTGTATAAAACAATATAAACAGGAATGGATAGCCCATATTCAGTTTTGTCAACATGACAGTATAGGTTCTTCAATGGGGCCCATTAAACAAGTAAAAGGAAACAAAATATATACAGTCAAACAAAATAATGGAGGTAATAGAAATACGCCATAAACGGAATATTGACTTTTGCTAGATTTTCACAAGAACAAATACTTATTTTTCAAGTTATTGAAATAAATTTTATCAGAAAAGTATAGACCGAGTACGAGAATCAATCTATATAAGTAAATGAAATACAAGAAAATAGAAACTGTTGTAAACATAAAAATCCGTGGAGAAGTATGGGATTTTTATTCAGAAGACAAAGTTTTGGGCAAAAAAAAAACTATTAAAGTTAAAATATTGCAATGAAATAAAATGATACCTTTAATGGTTACAAAATATATTTAAAACGTGGTATGGCTGAACGTCCAAGTAAAAGAAGTAGGAAAACAAAAACAAAATCCATGAAAAGTTATACAGTGTTTATTTGGCAAGAACAATATTAAAGAGAAATAAAGTTCAAAGTACAGTTCTGTATATATTACAATGAAACAAAATAATACCTCAAATAGATATACAATATATTTCAATTTAATTCGGGTTGATATACGCCTATTAGTGAAGAATAAAAAAAAAACATGCAATGGTCATGATTATTGCACAAACACAATTTACTTTAAGAGTTAAAATGTGATATGAACTCTGGGAGTCATGAACTCCTAGAGCTATCTCTCAAAGAAACATAAATTTTTTCTGTAAATATATCCTCGCACCATCGGCCATTATTCTCATTAAAACTGGCCCCATAAATAGTACTAATGTAGCCTACTTTCGAGTCAGAGTACTAATCATGATGTAATTTAATGCAACATACTAGTAATGCGTACGGGCAGCTCGCGCTCGCGAGATTGATGATCCCTTTTCAATCCCATCATGCATTTCTCGTCATGCGCCCTCTAGCGGCAAGTCGTATTAGCAATAAGGACTATGGATACAAATAAGCCAAATTCTGACTTTTCATTTCAGTTCACTGTTGACAGATCTACGTTAGCCTTGTTATAGGTCATGTAGGTAGGTGGTCGGTACATCTGTTTTTCTTGTGTAATTGTCGGTGTCAGTCAAATAATAAATTATGTTTCATATAGATCTATTCCCATGGAAAGTAAATGACTGGGGAATATTAACGTATTGCCTCTGAGTCTGTCGAGATGTTTTAATTTTCAGAGTTAATGCATAATAATAACAAATTAACCCCAGTTCCCATGTGGGTTAACGATGAAGTTCAACATGTTGTAGGGGTTTCCAACTTGCCATTGAGCTGTTATTTTTGCTTAGAAAATTTTTAATGTTCAGTTAATCAGTTATGGTGTGAAGTTATGAAACTTTATTTACTGGCAACTTGCATGTTTTCGTCAGTCCTCATTTTCAATGCTCCCGTTTCACAATCCATGCACTAACAACGTCCATACCGCGACAGGCTTATTTTTCCACTCCCAGGTCGACAACAGCTGTTTCCAAGATACATGGCAGACACTGCAAGTGGTAGTGTGTTCACAGAAAGTCGAGCAATTGAAATTTTTAATTGAGAGAAAATGATACACTGTTTGCAAATCTTGTGCATGCATGACATGTTATATCTTGCAGTCTGTTGACAAAATGGAAGCTACAAGCGCTCCCAACTGTGTACACCATTATTTGTCTAAGTATAGATGTTGACAACTCATCTCCCAGAAGGCAACACGTTATTAAAATCGACTGAACATTTGAACTAAATGAGGGCGCATGCATGGACTGCAAATTGTGCAAAATGCAAGAATTGCACATTTTCCTAATTTTCCTGTTGTTAAACTCAAAGTCACTGACTAAGAAAGCATTTTATGTTGGGGGGATTAACAAATGCGCTGACCAACATGAACATTTGAGTAGCAATTTTTGTTATGTTCAAATGATTTCAGTCATCAACGTGAGCATAACACCAACTTATATTTCACAAATCTACATTGTGTAGATGGATCAATTGCCTGCTGTTGAACCATCCACATTTGACTAGCTGTAGTTGCACTGATGTAATGATCTGTATCTTTATTATACCTTTCAGGACCATAGTCAAATTAATTCAATAAACATTTGTTGCCATTGCTTTGTTGATTCCTAATCCATTTGATCAATTGACACAGTTCTGTGCTTAAAATGTTGAATAGATAATAGCACTTCCTGGGAGAGTATTGTTCTGTCCAAGGATTAAGAGCGATTAGGTAATCCCCATTGTTGTTATTGTAATTTTAGACCTGTATAGCTCTGGGAATCCCTATTGTGTGCTTGACAAAGACAGAGATATCTTAAGAGCATTGTCACCCATTAAGAGTCAATTGTGAGTTCTTCAAAATAATGTAATGCAGAGATGAAGTGTACTTAAAAAAAAGAAATTGCTAAATTGGCCTTGAAATATTTGTGGATTTGTATAATTTACATGTAGTTATGCTATTTACTTAGTGGTACATTAAAATTCATCAACTTAACATAACCAATGGTTATCTAAACTTCTAAAATCACATATTGCTGTACTGTATATTTCAACTGGACATGGCTCCATTTAATCACAGCAGTGCTACATGGATGATGATAGTCATTTTTGTTGGAAAGTTGGATAATATTGTTCCAAGATTACATGCTAAATCTTTTGCCTCAACAAATTGAAAGTAAAACTGGAGAAGTGATTTATGTAATTTCTAAAATTTAAAGGTAAATAGCGTGGTTGGAGGTAGTCCTCAAATGGGCTGAAACTATTCTAGAATCAAGTAAACTATGCAAGGATTCTGCTGTGAAAATCTTGTTGTCAAATGTCGAGTCATTTCTAAAACACTGTCGATATCTCTCGTGGCATGAAAATCTATTGTGTAGCTTTTTATGGGTTCTATCAGGACCCAAGAGAAATAAAATAATGGTATATTCATGCTTAATAAATTAAACAAATTAAAGACAAATCCTTCCTGCTGGGTGCTCCTCCCCAGCTGGTGTGTGTTTCTCAATTTTTGGCTGTGCATTTGTTTAAAATTTGAATTTGATCGAATAAGAAAATTAGATTTTCATTTATAAACATTGTCCGATTGTTTTTTGTTTTAATATCAGACTTAATTTTGTGATATTTTTCCATCTCTCCATTCTTCTTATTTAGTCACATTTACGTCTTCTTTATTACTTGCAGGTTATGATTGGCATGAGTTTTCCCAATGCTTATTCAGACGACAACACATACTAGCATGGAGCCACCGAGCTGGACAGAGTTCTGTGAGACAGAAGCGCACAAAGCTGCCGTTGTTTTCGCCAGAAGTTATCAGCAGTACGTTGCATCAATAAATCACCTACCAGCCTCCGAGGCCGTGCCAAAGGACAATCCCACCCGATTTGCCCAGCGTTTCGTAGAGCACTTCATGGAGCACTTTGAATCCGAGGCACGCCGCGGTTTCCATTCGGGAAATTTTCAGGAAAATGTGAACATTGAGAGTGAAAACACGACAAACCAGCAGGCAAATGGACTGAGACAAGATGGTCCAGCATCTCACGCAAACGTTGACAGAGTGCCAAGCTTAGTTTCAAGTAGAAGTGAAGATATTCACGGTAGTCCTCGCGATAGACATCTCATAGGGTCGGAGAGACCCCATTCTCTGGGAGTGGGAGGGAAGGAGGTAGGGAGGAAACTATCTTTCCGTAATGTCCGAAACAACTTCAGGAGAAAGTTCTGGCCGCAGCAGGAAAAGGAGCGTGAGAGAGATAGGGCCAACGTTCGTGATATTGTAAGGGAGGGCATCATAAACTTTCTTAGTGGGGAAGATAATCAAGGACGACACAAATGGGAACGGACTAGACTCGTGTTGACCAAGAGGAGTGAAGGCTACGTGTTGGATTTCTATTCACCGCCAAAGGTAAGCTTACATGTCGTAATTTTGACTGGTTTGTCTGTGGGATTTTACCCAGGAGGAGTTGGTTATGAGACTTAATCACTTGTGGTCCTGTCTACACTGTGCAGGGGCGCTTGTCAAACTGAACACACTTTGATTTCAGAGTTTGAAATGTACACATAGCCATTATCCATGAGTCACTGTAAGTACATACTTGGGCAATTCCAAGCAAAATAGGACATGAACCCCAAATTTTCAAATTAGTTTAATCATGTCAAATTTGGTATTGAATTAAACTAGAAAGTCCAAATTTTCATAATCTGAATAAGTTTACGCAATTTCAAAGTGATAAATATTAAAATATGCATAATTAATTAACATGTTATTACAAATTGTAGTTATTATGGAAAAAGATACAATTTCAAGTAAGAAAAATGAGTGTGTTTATTTGACAAATTTTGTAAAGTCCATTTGTTCCAGAAAGATTTAAGAATGTTGAAATAAGAAAATAACATTATTTCATATTTGACATATTTTTAATGCTTCAGAGACCTTGCAACAATTTCATCTCAAAAATGTCATTCCGTAACACAAAATATACATATTTTC
>JZLH01S0206650.1:0-10688 GCA_001188425.1 Eucidaris tribuloides
CTATTGGTGTCGCAGTGCAAGGCGCCGCGGGAAGTAGCGGTGTGTGCATGGAACTATCATCAATTTCTGCATAGTCTGTGGTTGTTTGTTTTCTTTACCGCGCGGCGGCACACTGAGCGGGCCCCGGACCCGCGCCCGTCCCCGCGCCGGTGCCCGACAATTTGATGTTTCGCGGTCTCCGATACTAGTCCAATATTTTTCATGTAGGTCGGTAAAAAACGAGTTCAAAATTTTCGGGCGGCGGCTGCCGCGCGGTCGCAAAATTGGCGCGGATACTAGTGATAAGCTATGTGGCGCCAAGCAGCCGGGCAAGATTTTTAATATTTGTGTAACAGTTTAATTGGTTTGTGCTAGGGTGCGTCTTCGCGCGCTAGTGTTACAACATATTGCTTGGCATTAGCTTTGGTAAGGAATTTTTCAGATTTGTCATGTTTTTTTTCTTTTTTTTTGTTGGGGGGGCAAAAGCGACGGGGAGGAGTGCAAAAATTTTCGGGCGGGCGCGCTCCGCGCGCAAATATACAGTAATACATGTTACATGTATTAGGAAATGTTTTTTTCGGGCGAAGTCAGCCACATCAGTGAAGATCGTATCAGTTGTGTAGTGGCAGCCGTGACTGTTTGTTAAAGCATATTTTCTCAACTTGTCCACTTTCTCTTTTGTTTGTTGGGGGGGGGGGGCAATAATATTTGCCCGAACTGTCAATAATTTTCGGCGCGTCTCGGCCCTCAATATTACAAATGTAGGCTCGGAGCTACAAGCGCGCACGGCAAAATTTTGGGATTGTAAGGCGCTTACGCTGTATTTCTAAACATATATGTTTTTTCAGATTGTCAGGTTTTGGGGGGAGTGTGGGACAAAAACAATAATGATGCGCGCCAATAGTTTGTTGTATTGGCACGGTAGTTCAAAAAATCGTCTCGCTGGGCAGCAGGCACAGGCGAAAATAGACTAATGTACATCCTAGGCAAATGCACAGAGTGGGATATTGGTCTGTACGTTTATCTGGTTTTTGTGGGTGGGCTTGTGCGCTACTTTTTAGTTTTTAAACATATCTTGCATTACGGTTTGGGTAAGAATTTGTCCTTAAGTTGGCATTTTTTTGTTTGGGGGGGGGGGCGGGGGGGCGAAAACGAAGAAGTGATGCAAAATTGTTCCGGCGCGCGTCGCGCGGCAAATATTGCGAGTGAAATAAAAGTATACCTCATAATTGTTCACAAAAGCCACTTCAGCGAATAGTGATGCTGCGCACAGGGGCCGAGTGATTGCCTTCCCCCGCCCCCCCCCGCCCGCGCAAGGAAAAAACCATTACGTTAAAAATAGTATTAAATAACTGAAGTAATCGTAAGCAAGACACTTGAATAGTTGGGTGATGGAAATCAGATATACGAATTTGAAAGATACGTCATTTACGCATGCCCAGAACCCGTCGTTTTCGATGTGTAATTTTCAAAAGGTTCCGTGGCCGTGGTGGCGGGAAGGGGGTGCGGAGGAGGGGAGCTGTAGAGGAGATATTCCACCTCCGACACCCGTCCCTCTCGGGTGATAGGTGTCTGCGATAAGAACACAAGTTACGACGGTTTTTCGGAAAAGTTGTCTGTACAGTAGTTTGACAAACTTGACTACAATCTAACAATTGCAATAAAACTATAGACCTCTTAAATGAGTGTTTGTTTGAAATAACGCTAAGGTACAAGTATCTTGCTCTCGGGGAGCGCGAGAGACGTGTTAAAAGACGGGGAGGAATGCAACGGTCAAGTTGTACGTTATCTACGATTTGTAAATTCTAGTCAATTACTGTCTGATCAAAAAAGAATTATAGGATCTTATAATGAGATAGTAATTATAATTGTGTGTACGTATGCGCCGCGGTTAGAGACCCCCATTTTTTCAGCCGCAAATTTCGCGTTCCAGAGCATCTTCAATTTTCGAGAGTCACAGAAAGAATTTTGATTTTTCCGCGTTTCCAGAGACCGAGCCAGAGCATTGCCGTTTTCGGAGCGTGACGCGCGCCGGTTGGCGCCGCCCGTGAAAGTTCGCCATCCGGGATGCAGTTCTCAGAGGCATAGCACTCTTGAGCGGCTTTTCTGAAGCGCTTAGCTGCTCAAGTTGCCAGAGACGCCCTTTTTTCGGCATCAGTCCGCGTTACGCAGAGCCCGCGACTTTTGCGATTTCTGGTGCGGGCACTATAGGTATAAATCATCTGGCTGCTTGTAAGTGCGAAGGTGGCCGCCGGCCCCCCCCCCCCGGGCCATGTATTACTGTAACCCTATACTTTTTGTCTCACGAGGTTCTACCTCTGGAGAGGCCGAGTATCGCCGCTTCACACACTTCCCCGCTCGGCTTGATTCGCCGCTTGCGCAATATGACTACCCAATTCCTGACACTCGCTCTAAAATATAAATGGGAAGACCGTTTAAAAATATTGTGTCGAAGCTTTGTTCTTGAACATACTCGCTTGGCATTACATAATGTTAAGCAACGTATTGTCCACAAGACAATTGGTTGAAACTTATGCCAATCTGGTAGTTTTGCAACAATGAATGTCGTTGTTGTGGTTGGAAATAGCGATACAATATAAGATCATATCCGTTTTAAAACTCTATAACGAAAGAAAAGTTGCGAAGCAGTATGAGTATAATGTATTCTTAACCAAGTTGATTGATATGTTTGCCCAACATTTTTTAAGAGTGTAATCTTGCTAAAGCAAATAGTACCAAGTGAAAATGTAATGTAACTATGCTCAAGAATCCGTCTTTTCGATGCGTATTTCAAAAGTTCCCTCGGCGTGGCAGGGAGTATCCCCTCCCACACCCTCCCCTGCGCTCATTTGATTCGCCGTCTCTCCCGGTCGCATATGACTTACGGCTAATCCTAATCTTGCTAAAATATACCATTTGAAATATGTATGTTACTATGGCATAGAACTACCGTCTTTTCTATGGCAACTTTCAAAAAGTTTCCGTGGGAGGGGGTGACTGCGTGGGAGGGGGTTAACCCTCCTCGCAAGAAATGACTGCCTCTATTTCACACCATGAAGTTTTCATATTTTCCTGTATATCCTTTGAAAATCCGTCTACAATTCTATTATAAAGTATACGTTTATATGTATTATATTCACGAGAAGCATAGAATCACGTCTTTTTTTTTTGTGCGTTTTTTCAAGAAGTTTCCTGCCGCTGGGAGGGGGGTTCCAACCTCCGCACGGCCCACGCCGCCCTGCTCTGATTCAAAATGGGTCTAGTGACGTCCGTGGGGCTAGAGTTATGAACTTTGAGGGGCTGTTACCCTGCTTGATCCCGACAGACTTATCATTATGTTTAAATGAGCTGCTACCCAAGTATAGTCGCAAGTGCTACTGACTAATTGGATAAATAAAAGCCAGTTTTATAATTATATCTTGAACTGTCCATCTTTAGACGACAAAAGAATGCGTCATCAGAGTGTCAAAATAGGTCGTAGAACCGGCCGCCGCTATAGAGACCGGGACTTTGACGCATGGACCTCACGCAGGGCCCTAGCGGCGGGCCCTAAACCCCAGACCCCAAAAATAAGGGCAATATTCCCAGTGTCCGCATAATTATGTGATGTCGCCCCCCGCACCACAATTTGAAAATTGTTTGCGACGCTGGCTAGCCAGGGGCGTCCATCTATGTTTCGGATTGAAGGGGGTGGGGGACAAAAGCGAAAAATTGTCATGAAATTTTGGACGTGTTCTTTGGCCGCGCCAAATGTGTGATACAGAGTTTTTTCGCATCAAAGCGCGCATGAAGGAACATTGACAAATTGTATGCTTTTTAAAACCGGTCCCCTCACTATTTTGCCATTATGAATTTTTGCAAAGTTGTCTCACTTATTGGGGGGGTGGGAGGGGGGAAATGGCTCGATATGTTGTGCCCCCAATATTTTTGATTGGAGGGGCGATGGCACCCCCCGGCCCCCCGCGCCCGATTGACTCGCGGCTTTGCCCGGCGGGCTACCGAGAATGTCCCATGATCTGGCAACTTTTGGACCTCGCAGAAGTGCTTGACATTGGTGGTACGAGATCAGAGCGGTTTTTGGATTACTCTCGGTTGGGACTGCCATTGCGTACTGTTAAAAAGAGAAAAAATGTGTCTGGCAAGAGCGTGCAATCAGGTTCGCTTACAACATGTAGGTTCCGTCCGAGCGGCCCTAAGGCGCGGGGCCCCTGACCCACCCCCGCCAAATGGAAGATATTATTGCTCGCTTCGCAGGAATTGTGTCCCCCGACTGTTTCAACAGATGGATTTCGCGCCCTGGTCCGCCTAGTTTAGTAGGCAGGAAGTATGAGAGCTAACCGTGCGAGTGCTTGGTGAACAAGTTTTGTTGTTTTATTCTATTTTATTGGTTGTCTGTTTAAGTCTTTATTAGTGGTTTCAAGGCTTCGATAGATAGCAAGCGGAACGGAAGTCGATTAACAGAATACACAAAATTACCAATGAAAAAATGCAGCTCGTATGAAAACAATACATGAATATCTAGTAATACCGGCTAAGAATTTTCAAGGGAAGACTTTTTATAGGAGAGGCGAGGCCTGCAGGAAAATAAAATAAGAGGGGAACCCGATCGACAGGAAAAAAGAAGACGAATTACGTGCATGTCTCGATACAAAACAGGAGTGTTGACCAACAAGCGAGAGCAGACGTGACATCGCGGCGGGCCATCGCACCCGAGAGCAGCACACACAAGGAAGAAAAGCACAGCAGGCCAAACAGACACGTGCACGCGTCAGCCCCCGGGCACACACTGAACTTTCTACACACAACCGCACCCACCAGCACACACAGGCACACACACGGGACTCGCCCGGCGCATGCACGGCGGGCGGGGCACACCACCGCAGCATCCACAGCACACACAGCATCAGGCAGGGCAACACACAGCACACACACACACACAGCACCAGCTGTCACACAGACACATCCAACACCCACAGGCACACATAAAAGCCACGTCCCACAAGCGACCGCATCACACAAACACACATAACAAGCTAGACAAACACACTCGCACTCTACGAAAGGATAGCCCCGCCACGCCAAGAAACGGAATTGTGACGGTCGATGCCTTTGATCAGCGCGCTGCGAAATATGTCAATGCAGGGAAAGAGTTCGCGAAAAAAAACCGAGAACAAAAAGGATACCTCACTCAAAGACTGCGGTCAGACGATAGTCCTTTGAAAGTTGCACTTTGTGTGAAATCTACTACCCTCCTTTCGTATGGCATAAATAATGATAATGCGTGGATTTGTGCAGATGAGGCGAACGACACACCAAAATGGAGCATTAACGCTTCCCCGCCCTCTCAAGGGGCACCTGCAATATATTTTTACGGGGGTGCCCCCCGCGCGCCCCATCCGAGTGGGGCGCTCACTAATCCTCGGAATGGGGGTTCTAGGTATGAAACGGGACGAGGTATGTCAGAGAAGCATAAACTTTACAGTCTTCGGAGCTAAGGAGGCGCCTGAACTGGGAGTATACGGGACTGAGGAGGGCGTAGATCCCGTGTTTTTTGATGGGGGGGGGGGAACACAAAGTGAGAAAAACTGTCGCCAAGCAAATTTTCGCTGGCGCAAGATTTTGCTTGTAGGCTCCACAGATGGGCGAGCGGAACGCGTCGAAAAACTACAATTGTGCACGTTTAGTAGCATTCCTAATTCAAATCCCAAATTCAATTTTATATTAACACTCATATAAAAAATACATTTTTTAAAACAACTATTAATTAAAGTTGAAATAAATATAAAAATACATATCACAAAACACATGGTATATGAATATAATGAGAGTGTAAGGGGTGAAAGAAAGGAGGAGACTCGCTTTTATAAGCGCTACACGGGAAAAAACATAAGATATTGCATGTTATAAAAGCATATAAATGAGAAAGAAAATACTACACGTAAAAAGCAACAGAACAACAACAGACCCTAATGGCCTAGATTTTTCACAATATTTTAATCTGTATTCTGGCTCAGTAGGGGAATGTTGTATTTGTTTTAAAAACTGAGAGTGATTCCCTTGATATTAAAATCAGGCAGGGGGTTATGAGTTTGCCGTAATTTGTGGTCCTTTATAAAAAACAATGAATTTCTGCGATGCATGTTTATTCTAATTTTTTGGATGCTGGTAATCTACTAGCATTCTTGTATTGTAATTATGAACATCCGTGTGTTGAGAAACTTGAGGAGTAAAACAATTTCTGATAAAAAGGCGGAAGTTGTCCAGAAAACACAAGATACATATAAAACAGCGCAATCTGGAGAGTCTCATTGTAATTATTTTTTAATGGCATGAAATAAAGGCTTGGAAGGGCCTATAGATCGGAATGATAATATACGACATTGTTTTCTTTGGAGTATAAAATCTGTCTATAATCATGTTTTGGCTCGAATTTATCCAGGCCAATAATACAATAATTTAATAATACGGTGTTAGCAGAGTATGATATAACATCCGGGGGTAGTTGTCCGGGTAGTTGTCGCTAGGGGCGGGAATGTCCGGGCAGGCTCGTGAGTTGTCCTTAGGGGGAATTGTCCTAGGGGGAATTGTCCTGGGGGTAGTTGTCTGGGGGTCGTGTTCCTATGGGGGAATTGGTCCGGGGGGTGAGTTGTGTCCATAGGGGGGAATTGTCGCTAGCGGATTGCCTGGGGTAGTTGTCCGGGGGTAGTTGTCGCTAGGGGGGATTCCGGGGGGTAGTTTGTCCTAGGGAGAATTGGTCCTGGGGGGTATTGTCCGTAGGTAGTTTGTCGGGCTAGGGGGAATTGTCCTCGGTGGGGAATTGTCTGGGGTAGTTGTCCGCTGCGGGTAGTTGTTCCTTAGGGGGGAGTTGTCCTAGGGGGGAATTGTCCTGGTAAGTTGTCTGCGGGGTAGTTTGTCCTAGGGGGGAATTGTCGCTGGGGGAGTTGCTGCCTCCGGGGAATTGTCCTAGGAGAATTGTCCTGAGGGGGGTATTGTCCGGGGGGTAATTGGTCCTACGGGGGGATTGTCCTCCGCGGGTGTTGTCCGCGGGGGTAGTTGTGCCGCGGGGGTAGTTGTCCTAGGGGGGGAATGCCGGCTGGGGGTAGTTGTCTGGGGTAAGTTTGTCCTAGGGGGGAATTTGTTCCCGGGGAATTGTCCTGGGGGTAGTTGTTCCCTGCGGGGTACGTTGTCCGTAGGGGGGAATTTGTCCCTGCGGGGAGATTGTCCTGGGGTAGTTGTCCTGCCGGGGTAGTTGTCCTAGGGGGGAATTGTCCCTAGGGGGGAATTGTCCTCCGGGGGAATTGTCCGGCGTGTAGTTTGTCCGGGGGTCAGTTGTCCAGGGGTATTGTCTAGACCATATGTCATTACATAGATATGTAACTTAGCCGGCGCGACAATGGCGACAGATTGCTACTCATATATCATATGTCTGATATTAAAGTGATAGGCTAACATCTGCGAGCTTCAATTTAAAAAATTGTCATTTTGATATGCTGAACTACATAGTGTGTTAATATGGACCAATAAACACCGTAGAATAAAAGAAAGTTTGGAGAAGTTACCCTGCCAATGGAAAGTTAGTGCATGAATGAACAGATTAAGATCGGGCGAGTTTAAATAGCCTAAGGTGTCCACAGTCAAGTCTATGGGACGAGAAAATAGGCTGGTGAATCCGATCAACTTACGATTTTCACTTTTTTAAAGCACTAAATAATCATTTTGAAATACAATTTTTTCAGGGCGTCAATTGTAGACCTTATCAAAGACAATGGTAGCATGGGGAATCATGTAGCTCAGATTTTTTTAACTGTGGTAAATGTTAGTCAATACCTTTAAATCATAGTATCGTAATTTTGTTTTCAGACGCTGAATCGCGATTTTTTTTCCCAATTCTCTAATTGCCATAGAACGGAGCAGTCATTGTCATGTATTAAAAGCTTATCAATACTACTTATACATGATAGACATTTTACGCTATGTAATTATGTAATTCATTATGTAATCGGTTATTGTCAAATTCAATGGAAACAAGCATTTCATGTATTTTTTTTTTGTCATGTATTAAAAGCTTATCAATACTACTTATTACATGATATACGTTTTATGCTATGTAATTATGTAATTCATTGTGTAATCGATTATTGTCAAATTCAATGGAAACAAGCATTTCATGTATTTTTTTGTCATGTATTAAAAGCTTATAAATACTACTTATTACATGATATATGTTTTATGCTATGTAATTATGTAATTCATTATGTAATCGGTTATTGTCAAATTGTAAATAATTGTAATCCAATGGAAACAAGCATTTCATGTATTTTTTGTCATGTATTAAAAGCTTATAAATGAAGAGTTTGTTTCCAAAAGGGGGTAGATCCATTTTTCATCGAATGTGACTTTTTTGCATCAATCTATACAATTTTAGTAGCTCTATCAGATAACACAAACGAGAAGTTGAAATTGCTACCAAAAAGTGGTAAAAAAATGGGCAATAAAAATGACTTTATTTCCAAAAGGGGGTAGATCCATTTTAGTTTATTTCAAAAGGGGGTAGATCCAACACATAAAAATAAAGAAAATTTAAATAAAATAGATAACAACTCACATATTTTTTGTAGGTGTGGTTTTATATTCGCATTGCGGGGTTCTTTGTTTGGTTAAGTTGGTTTCACTCAGAAACCTTGCAATATGAATTAATTCAATAAACTCATTTTTCTTCAAATGGCATTGGATCTAGCCCCTTTTGGAAATAAACTGGAGTTTGTTTACAAAAGAGGGTACATCCATTTTTAATCAAATTTCATTTTTTTGGTCAAAATCCATATAATTTTAGTAGCTCTATAAGATAACACAAATGAGAAGTTGAAATTCAACCTAAAAGTTGTAAAAATGACAAAGATAAATGACTTTTACTTTCCAAATGGGGTACATCCATTTCGTTTATTTCCAAAAGGGGGTAGATGGAAAAAATAAAAATGAAACCAACCATTGAAAAAAAATTTGAAAACTCACAGATTTTTTCTAAGTTTGGTTTAACATTCGTATTGTGGGGTACTTTTTAGTGTAAGTTGGTTTTACGCAGAAACATTGCAATATGGGTAAATTAAAAAAACTAATTTTTATCAGAATGGCCAAAAGTGGATCTACCCCCTTTTGGAAATAAACTCTTCAAATACTACTTATTACATGATATACGTTTTATGCTATAATAGTAGATGTTATATAATTCATTATGTATTCGGTTATTGTCAAATTGTATGTTATTGAAAGCCAATGGAAACAAACTTTTCATGTCTTTTTAACATGCGTGGACAATAAATCTATATCTTTCCTCAGCTTCGCTTCGGAAAGATAGCTACACCCAGATCGCCTCGGAAGTGATAGAGCGTCCCATCACCTTCACCAACGGTAATTATTTACTCACTAGAGCACGATGATGTCCTTGTTCAATAATGCAAACAATCATACTGAACAGGCATTGTCGAAATGTGTGTATCAATTTACGCCTTTTTTTCCCTTTAGAAATAATTCGGCAATTTCATTTATTTTTGCTAAATTATTGACTGGCAATCACTATGGTAATTCTGAAGTGACAAAGGCGATAGCATGGCGATTATATGCAATACCAATTTGCCCTCGCTTTAGCACTTACTATGATTGCTGCCATTACTGCAGAAGTGTAATGTCTGATAACATAGGTCGTTATAATGTTAATGTTTGTAATCAAGGTACATTATGACTGTTTCCAAAACGAGAAAATAAACAGCAGAATATTGATGAAAAACTGTTTCTATTTTGACGTTTATAAATAAAACAAGGTCGTTATTCATAATTTGGGACAAAAATTCAATCAACGATAAAACAATATTGATAAATTGTGACTTTTAAAAAAATATTCATCTGTCTTTGCAAAATTTTCCCATTTTCTCCTTTACAATTGGGAAAATAAGCAACTTTCAAATCCATTTTCTCGTTTAGCATGTTTAATTTACTAAAATTAAGAAATTAGCGGCTTTCTGATTTTTTTTCAATTCTCATTACATAAATTGAACATTGAATATATCTTCTGATTTGCTTTTTCCATTTGTGCTGTTTAAACTTGAAAATAGAAAATTTAATACAGCTCTCTACGTAAAAAAACAAAAAAAAACACAAAAAAAAACCTACGTGCGTGGTGGACATGAATCATTGATATGTCGTTGATATGAATGCATGAATGCATACATCTTTACCGTGCAATGGGCAGGATTACATCGCTGGCTGTGTGGTCGGTCCCCCTCCCTTCCGTACATTGCGATTACTGTTTTTTTTTTTCCGGGGAGGGGGGTGGTGCATGTTGGGGCTGGAAATGCGACTAAAACTGAAGAAACTCGTGTTCACTTTTCATTGCCACCCACTTTTTGTAACGTTGACCGTTGTTTGTTTGGTTAACGTAGAGGGTAGTGTTCATTTTTCTTTCAATTTGTTAAGGGAAACTGGACATAGAAAATCAGGTATTCATTTTCGAATTGTTGTCCCCACGGAACAAAGTTCCCACGTATGTGTCGGTGTGTGCTCGAAACATACGTGTACGCAGGATGTTGCCAAGGGGGTGGGGTGGGTGTTCATCCGCAGTCGCCGGAAAACTCGCTCGACGGGGGGGGGGGGGGGTAGTGACAAAAAAAAATCCTTCGGTCCAAATCCAAGGTCCAATTTTTATTTCCGGTCAC
>JZLH01S0206650.1:43969-54044 GCA_001188425.1 Eucidaris tribuloides
TGTGAAGGCATAGTGTGTGAAAATCTGTGGGAAGTCAATATTACCTAGAATTTCAAAATAGTGAAAGAAAACATAGCGTTAATGTACGTCCATGGTAGAATTTTATTTCCTCGCGAAGGAAAAAAATTCAACATCAGAGTCTATACGGTCATATAATTCCATCTGAAACTGGTTCCAAGCTCCTTATATTGCTAAAAAGGTTCACCCAGATCGGAATTTCTTTCTAAGCATTGTCTATTACCAATGTTAGTTTTAAAGGTATGTGCAAAGAGGATCCTTGCCTTTAAGTTTCATTTTTTTAATTAAATTAGTGGTATAGTGTTTACAGTACTATGTGTAGGAAAGACATGTATTATTTTGAATTACAACAATGAGCAAACAAAAAACTCTAGAGTATTAAAGAAGAACTTAATTTAATAGCATGTGTTAGTTTGATAATCGTAATCAACTGTGTTGAAGGCGACTTCTTGGTCTTGTAAACCAGAGGTGGGCAAAAACCAAAAATATATCCAAATAGGGAAAGTAACATTAATTAGTGAGTTGTCATATACACCATAATGCAAAGTCTTTAAAGGTCATATGTTACGTAAGAGTAGGATGGTAATGTATGCGGTTTGATCTGCGGTAACAAGTTTTGAGATTTTAATTGCGACATTCAATTTGGACACCCGAGTACACATTTCAGAACACAAACGGAAGAAATAAACATAATATAGTAAATAATCAACGTGAATATATACGATTGTAAATGTGTCATCCTGGAACAAGCTCAATAAAATTGCACCTGTGCCGCAAGGAATTAAAAGATTCCTAGAATTATATTTCTTTCATCATTTTCTGGTTTCAAACCTAATGTACTGGGGCAGGGAGGCTAAGAACTTCTTCTGATTCCTCTACTCGAGCAAGAGTGATTCAACAATGTGTTCCCTAAATGATATTCCAAGGTGATGAAGTGAATGGATAACTTAATCCTTCAAAAAAAGCAACTCGACCCTTTTATTAGGACATTCCGAAGTCTTGTGGACACTTTCCCGACAATAGCTAAAGAGCATAATGCCCCCTTTTGTTCTCGCCGAACGGCGTCAACCAATAAGCCCGTGGATGGCAGAAGTGCGAGGCTGTTAAGATGCAATGACGAGATTTCTTTCATCTAGTGTCGGGCATAACATTCAAGAATAATGAAACGCTAATTTGCAGATGTAATTGGGCATCATCATCACACAATCTACATGGCGGTGTGGCTCTATGAGTGTTTCTAAGAAGAGATAATGGACTCGACGGGACACCGACACGCAGAACCACGGTTAGCTAGTTGACGAAAGACTCATCCTCACGCGTTTTTTCATCCTGGATTAGGGAATTCCATGTTTTTTCTGAGTGCACTTACACAAGGGTTTTACTGAAGTACGGTTTGGATTGACACGTTGAAAGGTCTGAAGTTGCAAACCTTTTCACGTCAAATTACCGTTATTCTTAAAAAACAAAGGTCGTTTGCAGACAACATGGTTTCCTTTTCAACGAATTGGGCCAGTAAGAAACGAGACAATTTATTTCAATGAAGACTGAATGTCGGGCAAATTCCAGCGTTAGGGACATTTACATTTCAGAGAATTTTTTGGCAATTCAAAGGGTCACTGGGATATTTACAACCTTTTTATTAGAAACTCATTGAAAATGGATCCCACATATGGGCCCTAAATCATATACAGTGAAATTTCAATTTCCATTCATCTCTTAGTGTGTAGTATAATGACAACATGTTTCCGTTACGGACATTACTTTTTGGGACACCAGTTTTTGCATTGCCTATACATTCATTGAAAAGTCTTGTGCGTTTAAAGCACACAGTTAAACCGAATTTACCCATAAATTGATAGGTAAGGAAGGTGTAAAATTAGGAAACAAGTTAAATTTAGTGAAAAAGATGAATCATGTACCTCTTACAAACCATAACTATGGCGTTACAGACATTACCATTTCTTGAGGACGGAACATTACAGAATTTTTTCCACTTCATTTAAGTGGTGGGAATTGTTGTGATTAATGTTTTTGGTTCTTTCAGTTGATAGTACGTCCATAACATTTAAAAATGTTTGTCATAGAACTTTCATGGATTCTTATTTATTGGAGTTGCAAATTGATGAGTATCTTGGGGATATCCTTCATACTTAATTAGTTTTGTTGACTTTTTTCATAGTAGAATCAAAAGGGCTTATCTATGTCTGCAATAATCAGTGATCTGTAATAACCATGTAGATGCAGCCTTTTGGCTTTTTGTCATGATGACCAAATGTGATAATGGAAAATGTGTTCTTATAAAGCAGTTACGGACATTCGAATTTCTCATTTCACTCAGCCTTAGGCATCTATACCATGGACCTGAGATATACCTTATGTAATAAACTCTTTTATTCTAATAAAACAAATCTTAGTAATTCAACAAAGTTCAATATTGTCTTTTTACCCACAATAAAGGATGTGTTTTTCTTTTTCAGTTGGTATTAACCATTGATTTTGTCAAGTGTCAGAAAGGCCCGTTTAGATAATATTATTTCAAATTCTGCTTTCCATTTATCAGCTTGGAAACAGGAGAGTGTTCATTGATGTCTATTGTGGAGAGGGTAGAAATAATTCTTCTCTTTCTTGTGTACGAGTGTACACAAAATAAGTCATGAGATCCTGGTTTTTTAAGGAAATGGTCATGCTGATCCATTTAGAAGGATCTCTTGATTGGACTTGCAGTACTTGGCAGAGGTGTTGGTAAAGTTCTACGCAACGGATCCTCCCCCATTGCACTATATAAAGGTAAACTCCATCCCCGACCTCCAGCATCACTTGTTAATGAGTTACCACTTGCTCAGGTGATAAAGCAGTTGCTGTGTTTTGCAGCCATGCCAAACGAATTCAGGAGAGTGAATGGGCATGGGACTTAATTACAAATTGATACACGGACAGGCTTAGGGATTAGTCACTAAAGTGAATGTTGCATTGTTGCGGAATAATGTTCTTAAATTAATGTTAATTTAGGGTTCAAAGTATCCATTTATGGACAGATATCACATTGCAGGTTGAATTTTAAGATTTGGACTGTAATCATGAAAGGCTACACTGTTGATTCAAATTGTAAGTTCCGTAAACGCGTTGGTGGTGTATGTCGTAAGGCTTTTTTTTTGGCGATGATCAATGCAAAGTTCTCCAAAAAAATTTCGGATATGTTTTTGTGATATTCACATTTTTTAGTTTGCATTTCGGAATTTAAAAACAAATTGGGACCAAGAACGTTTAATTTACTGTACAAATCTGTATATCTAAAAACGTTACGAAACATTATCACTTTCCAGTGAGAGGGTAATCAGAAAACAAGTGATTGAGAATGGCATTTTTCAGAAAAGATTTATTCCTTTCCGTATCAGTGGCGATGAATGTTAAATGAGTCCTCGGCCTTTATTGTGAATAGAATAATTGCTGGAAAGTCATTGACAATTTTTTTTACATACAAGAAATGCATACATAAGACACCATTGAAATTTTGAATTGTCTTTCAATTAAACCACGGTTATTTCAAGAAGCTCAAAAAAATATCTTTTACGATTTTTAGCCACATTTTTTCATTATGTCATCTGTTGATGTGCCCTTTCCTGAATACCTCCAGAAAACAATTGTTTCCGTATTTTCATTTTTTCACGCCTTGGGTACATTTTGCTGGAATTGGCCTATCGTACCGAACGGTCCACAATATATTAAGTTGAAACGAAAGTTTAATAATGAGGATATAGATTGACTGAAAAAGGAAAAGTAAAAGGAAAAAGAGAAAAAGCATGGTGGAACACCGAAAAGCTTCGCAGAAAGTTAAATGATCTAACCGAAGGTCATTTTTTTGCTTTGAGTTTGATTTTTCATAATTAGTAACGCATTGATCAATATCAATATGGTTTTCACGCAAAGACTAACAAATGATTTGTATTCACCGCCTTTATGCGTCGTTAGATTGGTACAAATGTGGCCAGGAGAATAACAACAATAATTGTCGAGGTTTACAAGCGGACAGACAAAACGAAAAAAATAATAAAAGTAAATAAATGAAAATAAACAAAAATGATAAATAATAAATATGTAAGCAAAATATATAAATCAATATTAAAATTCAATTGCTTCAAAGGTTGCAGAGTCTAACCACCGCTACGTGTAATTGAATTCCATACGGAAGGGGAGAGAGGACTCGGCAGTGCCGTTTATAGAAGTATGTTGTTCATTTACCTATATCTTATAACTGGGTTATATTTTCAATGAAATAAATTTTAATATTAACAACAAGTATTATTCATTATTCTAAAAAAACAAAAAACAATTGAAATAACACCCAAACAACAACAGAACCAACAACAAACAACAACACAACAAAAAACAAACAACAACCCCTGTATATTTGTATTATTAGGATTCTTTCTGCTGGGATCATTTTAGTGGACTTGCACTCATGAGCAAGAGATCAGTAAAAATAGACGCAGCGCTTCCCCGGCACGACTCCGCTGTTCGATTTGTGGTAGACAACAAGCTTGCACATGTACTTCTGGTGGTGATAAGTCGGTTTTCCTACTTCTTGTGATTCCTTTGTTTGAGTACATTGGATCCATGATAGATGTGGTTGTGTGATTTCTGACACAATGTTCCATCATCCCTGCAGAGAGGAAAAAAAAAACACCTGAATATTTTTTAAAGACACCTTTTACCAGTATTTATGAAAAGCCCCATTAAAAGTAATAAGGTATACCATGTGTGGAGCTTCAATTTTAAAAAAAAAAATTTTTAAACTTTGAAAAAATTTGAGTAGCTACTAGGTAGTGTTTAGAATGAACAAGGGGGAAAAAAAAATAGAAATGTGTCAAATTTTTGTTTGTACAGTATGAGGTTGTATTAATTGGGGCAAATAAAACCAGAGACACGATTTTTACACAGTTATGCTGTCATGCAAAAATATACAGAAAAATATCGTAATGTCTGGGGACAAACGTTCTAAACACCAGGCAAGGGGTCTATGGGAAAAAACTGGATGTTTCCTCTCATTGATTTTTCAAACTGTTTAAACACTTAACTTGCTTAATAATGTTTAAATGACTTTTCTTTACAGGCATTATTTTCGACCTTATCTGGAGACACCAGTAGCATTTGGAGATATCGTAGCTCAGACTGCTTTTTTAAACTGGAAACATTTGTTAGTAATGCTTTAACAAGTTGGGTTGCGAAATCGACTCTAATAACTGTTTCAAGTGATTAATGTTCCTGTTGTACTTGTTGGCACATCTAGTTTACGTGGAAAATAAAACCAAGACCAACTTATCTAAAGGAGATCGGGAGTTTCGAGTACTACTTTGGCTGATGTGTTCGTTGGTTTCATAAATGTCGTGAAAAATTTTGACATTAGTTTTGTTCTATGTCCGATTTGGAAAAAAAAAAAATACATTCCTCCTCCAAACATTCTACAAGGTCGATAAGTTTAGGTTGTAAAAACTCATTTAGACGCATAAATTACAACTCATTACAAGCATTTCACCCACTTTATAGAAAGTACCCTATAAAATGGTAATGGAATTACGGTTCCAGGATTCAGTGGAGCGTGGGGGTGGTCGAAAATATGGTTAAGTTGAGGGAGTTTTTTTTATTTAATCACCAAACTTATTTTGGGACAGAAAACTGACTGTCTTGAATGAACAACACTACCAGTAAATAGAAATAAAAGATAAAACATTGTGGATTTTTAATTTCGTCTTTTTTCCCGCTTTATCCATTTGGGAATGAAAACACTCGGAAATAAAACATCGGCGATTTTTAGCCTCTAGATCCTGAAGTAAGGAGCTCGACGGGAACGTTACCATAATCATTCTTGATTTTAAATGGCACCACAGGATTCGGGTTAATTTCTGTCATCTGACCCACCCCACACCAGTGATCTCATCTCTTCGATCCGCAATCAAATATTATCAAAAGCCTTCCTTTTCTCTTCTAATTCTTTTTTTTTTCGAAGATTTCCGACAACTCAAAAAACCTCAAGTAATAATTGATTAAATGTCAGGATGGTGCAGGCTGATGGCGGAAACATTACCTCAGTTTTGAGTCTCGCGATGTCGGTTGAGGGACCTTCTACCAGTGAACACCGCCTCCAGCGAAGATGTTCCTAAGTATTTTCGATTATTTACCTCTTCCTCAGGAGGAACAATCCTCAATTTAAAAGGAATGTCATGTTTTCGTAAGTTGCGACAAATAATAATTACCATTCCTTTTCCTTCTCCCAATAAGTTGACCCATTTACTCATAATTTTACCACATCTCAGTAATAATTTAGGGTTACGAACTAAAAAGATAATTTTATTGTTTACATTGTTTGTAGGTTTCATTTGAAACAATATCAAACAATTGTCAATTGTACGTCTTATTGTCCGGCAGAAGGGCCGGAGCATATGTTCCACGTGAAGGGCCTCAACTCTAAATGTGTCTCTAACTTGAAAAAAAAAATTGGCTCTTTTCACATGAAATCAAAGTATAGTGTGATATTTTAGATCCTTCAAATAAGGCAATATTTCTCAAATTAGAGAAAAAAATACTGTTAAGAACTTATGATATAGGGCCCTTTTGACGAACAACCGACGTGAGTGGACGAATAAATGCATCCTACGATATACATAACTTTCAAAAGTTATGCTGCCTCTAGCAAGATACGAATGGATGAATATCAAACTTGATTATAACACATCAGTCTATGACGGAATATTGTAAGTCCGGGTACATGTAATACTCGAAGATTTCCACTTTGTTTAAAGCCACAGCTAACAATGACCACAGTTTAAAAAATGTGAACTACATAATCCTCCATGCTCCAAGTGTCTTTGATAAGGTCTAAAAATGGAGACCTGAAAAATTGTATCTCAAAATGATTATTTAGTGAAAATCTACAAGTTGACTGGATCCACCTGCCCACTTCCTGCCATAGACTTACTGTGTGTAGATCTAGGCTATTTTGTACTCCACCCGAGCACTAACTGTTTATTCATTCATATATTTTTGCAAATGGTAACATAAATGTCCAAACTTTTGTATTCTAGGCTAATTATTTGTCCATTCAAACACTACTACGGTATGTAGCTCAGATAGCAAAGTTTGACATTTTTTTTTTTAATTTGAAGCCCCACAATGTTAGCCCGTGTCTTTAAAGCATTGAATGGTCGGATATATACATATTTTCACGGCTTTAGTTTCATTATCAGAAGCACTAATATCATGAAGGCTATTGAAGCTCCGGTTTTTAAACTATAAACATTGTTAAAGAATGATTTTAAGGAATGCAAACTACTAGGCTATAAACAGTTTAATTTGCACTGTTGTGTATAGGAACCAAGGAAATGCAATGTAATTTTCTGATATTAGATTTTTTTTTTGATATTACATTATTATGTAAGTGTGCTCTCTGATATGATCCTGTTGGCCAGACACTCGAGCAAGTTGGAAGCTAAGTTAAAGACACATTGTGGAAGCCCCATTAAAAAATATCAAACTTTGCTCTCTAACATGTATGATAGCTAGTGTTTGAATGGACAAATACATGTAAACACCCTACCGTATAACACCAAACTTTAAAATAGTCATTCTGTGATTGACAAACTGTGAACGTATAAAAATCGGCCAACCGACGACATAGCAGGTTATTGGGGGGGGGGGGGGACTAGAATGATCGCTCAATTTGATCGTTCTGAACTGCAATTTTTTCAGCGCTTCATTCTTTAAACCTTATCAGAAACACTGGTAGCATGGTGAATCGTGTAGCTCATTTTTTTTTTAACTGGAAGCATTGTTGTACAATGCTTTTAAAGCTATATGAGAACTTCACAATCTTAAAGTGAATGGGTTAATGAAAGACACTCAATGGTTGAAATGTGTTCCAATTGATTATAAAAACAATGATCAATAAATAAGTAAGTTGGTCAGCTAAACAATCGTCAAACTTATACCGTAAGTATGTGTGTGCATGCGAAATCACATTTTTACAAGCAAAAAACGAGCAAAAAATGTAACTTCATGTATGTTTGTTTTCAAGTATCCAACATTAACTTAAGATTTAATGACATGCATTTAAACTTTCAAACTGCAAGTGTACAGTTATTTATTTAGAATGTTTTTCTTCTATCTATCATCTGATCATTACTGGTTCCGACTTTTTGGACGGATGTCATGAGTATGATTTTTTTTTCACCCATAAGGATTGCAATTTTCTTAGATGCCATACTGAACTATTCAATTTTATTTGTTGTTTTGGTGACATAGAAAACTATAGGCCTATACGCTATGACTTGGAAACACGCTATAAATGCCAGTTCCCTGTTTGCAGTCATATTGTGGTCATCCGTTTGTTATTTCATCTGTGGATGGGGTCACACTTAAAACATTTCATCAGAAGTATATTTTAGATAATACGATTATACTTCTGTCAAACATATGCAATCCGAATATTACTATAAGTAGTGTAGATGCATTAGGCAACAATAAACAGAACATTGAATGCGGAAAAAAATCACGCGCTTGGATTTGCGCAAGGAACGAACCGATCGGATCTCTCTTAACAAAAGTTTGAAAATCCGATGCGGAATTATATGCTTCGTGACGCATGGGGTAGCTTCCTAATGCGGCTTTAATGCATGAAATATTCATTCTTGGCTTAACAGCCCTATCGATAGCGGAGAAATATAAACATCAGATTCATTTGTCAAACCATCATAGCATATGTGAGTTGCTATGTAATGACATTAAGAAGAATGTCTAGTCTATCTGCCAGTCCTCACGATTACTCAATCGGCCTGTAAAAATTTCACTTTAAAATGAGGAGGAAAGAAAGGCAATACAATTTCATTTCAAATTCAAATTATCTCATTCAAAATGATTTATCTGTCATAAAAAGACAACAATTCGACTTAGCTTAGCGAAGTAATGCAGCATAAATATATTGAATTATTGCTTCACAATATTAAGTGTATTATTTGTTAGTCTGTGACCAAATTTAGAGATACAATGTTCAGAAGACATGAAAAAGATGAAACGAAATTTATTTCTGTATATCTTCGTAATTCAAACCAATACGGGGTTCCATTGTTTCTTGAAAACGTGTGTGTGTGTGTGTTAGTTAGTAAGTTAATTAGGTTTGTGTGTGTGTGTGTGTGTGTGTGTGTGTGTGTGTGTGTGTGTGTGTGTGTGTGTGTGTGTGTGTGTGTGTGTGTGTGTGTGTGTGTGTGTGTGTGTGTGTGTGTGTGTGTGTGTGTGTGTGTGTGTGTGTGTGTGTGTGTGTGTGTGTGTGTGTGTGTGTGTGTGTGTGTGTGTGTGTGTGTGTGTGTGTGTGTGTGTGTGACGATTATTACTTCTGTCAAACATATGCAATCGAATATTACTATAAGTAGTGTAGATGCATTAGGCAACAATAAACAGAACATTGAATGCGGAAAAAAAATCACGCGCTTGGATTTGCGCAGGAACGAAACGCGTGGATCTCTCTTAACAAAAGTTTGAAAATCCGATGCGGAATTATATGCTTCGTGACGCATGGGGTAGCTTCCTAATGCGGCTTTAATGATGAAATATTCATTCTTGGCTTAACAGCCCTTATCGATAGCGGAGAAATATAAACATCAGATTCATTTGTCAAACCATCATAGCATATGTGAGTTGCTATGTATGACATGTATGAAGAATGTCTAGTCTATCTGCCAGTCCTCACGATTACTCAATCGGCCTGTAAAAGTTTCACTTTAAAATGAGGAGGAAAGAAAGGCAATACAATTTCATTTCAAATTCAAATTATCTCATTCAAAATGATTTATTATCTGTCATAAAAGACAACAATTCGATTAGCTTAGCGAAGTAATGCAGATAAATATTTTGAAATTATTGTTTCACAATATTAAGTGTATTATTTGTTAGTCTGTGACCAAATTTAGAGATACAATGTTCAGAAGACATTGAAAAAGATGAAACGAAATTTATTTCTGTATATCTTCGTAATTCAAACCAATAGCGGGTTCCATTGTTTCTTGAAAAC
>JZLH01S0206650.1:54069-66758 GCA_001188425.1 Eucidaris tribuloides
TTGGTGCTTGCGCTCGGGGGGAGGGTGGCTTTTACAGCGCGCGGGACAAAGAAGCGAAAATGTTTCAGATCTTCATTGCCCTTTGTAGCCATTAGTACAATTAACGCAGTAATTTTCACCGTTTTTAGCTTTTCGTGGAATATGGAATACGATTTCTTATTAGCCGCATGTTCAGACCGTAGATTCTGATTGTGGTTTTTTTTATTCAAAAATGAAACACGATATGATATCCACACTTTCAATGTTCGTGGGGATATATACCCCTCTGTTCCGCATTGTACAACAGTTATAATAGCGTCAAAGTCATATTACGCGCATTGTTTTAGCTTCTCTCATAAATGTCATTGTCAAGCTGGAACCGAAATATAAAGTAATGGGCGCTTGACCTCGAATGAATAAACGTGCTCACGTGCATTTGTACCGCATAGAAAATATTGGATTTTAATGACCATGCTCGTCGTGTACTTTAATGCAGTCATATGTAGCAGTTATTCTTCACCACAATGTTCTCGTTGTACAAGCCCCAACTAGGGTTGTATGGACTTTGTGAACAGAAAGTTGAAATGAGATGAAATCCTAGTAATATTACCTCAGAGATTATTTCTTACAACAAAATTATGAGGCTAGTATTTTATTATTATATTTGTTATTCTGTTTCAGTCAATTCTGTTTGAAAAATATAACTCAACCACGACCGTCAGCTTTATAATCAACAGGGAGGTTTCTTATAAATGTGTGAATTTTACAAATCTTTACTCTACATAAATGGTTTTCGTATTCTGTAATATGTGATAGTTCAATAGTGTATTCACTTCCAGCGTGCAAAGCAAGAAACGTTTCACATTTGCCGTACATTAAATATAACAAAATTAACATTTTACACATATGTTACTGATATTTAATTCACTTTTCCCATCCGTTTACAAGAGTTGAACAAAGCGGACGCATTATCAGGCCTATTATGGTAACACAACTTAATTGGTATTACTAGATGTATTTATTTTGTGGCATAATCTTATATGATACGCGAGTCTACAATATGATTGTGTGTGTGTGTGTGTGTGTGTGTGTGTGTGTGTGTGTGTGTGTGTGTGTGTGTGTGTGTGTGTGTGTGTGTGTGTGTGTGTGTGTGTGTGTGTGTGTGTGTGTGTGTGTGTGTGTGTGTGTGTGTGTGTGTGTGTGTGTGTGTGTGTGTGTGTGTGTGTGTGTGTGTGTGTGTGTGTGTGTGTGTGTGTGTGTGTGTGTGTGTGTGTGTGTGTGTGTGTGTGTGTGTGTGTGTGTGTGTGTGTTGGTGCTTGCGCTGGGGAGGGTGCTTTTACAGCGCGGGGACAAAGAAGCGAAAATGTTCAGATTCTTCATGCCCTTTGTAGCAATTAGTAAATTTACGCAGTAATTTTCACCGTTTTTAGCATTTTCGTGGAATATGGAATCAGCATTTTTATTAGCCGTAGTATCAGACCCGTAGATCTGATTGTGTTTTTTTATTCAAAAAAATAGAAACAAACGATATGATATCCACAACTTTCAAATGTCGTGGGGATATATACCCTCTGTTCCCCCGCCATTGTACCAAACAAGTTATATAGCGTGCAAAGAGTCATATACCGACCATTGTTTTTACTTCTCTCTCATAAATGTCATGTCAAGCTGGAAAAAGAAATTAAACGTAATGGAGCGCTTGACCTCGAATGAAAATAAAACGTGCCTACGTGCATTTGTAACACGATAGAAAAATATTGAATTTAATGACCATGCTGTGGTGTACCTTATAAATGACAGTCAATGTAGAGTTATTCTTCACCACAAAGTTCTCGTTGATACAAGCCCCCAAACTAGGGTTGTATAGGACCTTTGTGAACAGAAAAGTTGAAATGAGATGAAATCTATAAGTATTACCTCAGACAGATATTTCTACAGACAAACATTATGAGGCTAGTTTTTATTATATAATTTGTTATTCTGTTTCAGTCAAATATCTTTTTGAAAAATATAACATCAACACCACACCAGTCAGCTTAATAATCAACAGGAAGGTTCTTATAAATGTGTGAAGTTTGCAAATCTTTACATCTACAATAAAGTGAGTTTTCGTACACTGAATATGTGATAGTTAATAGTGTATTTCACTTCCACGTGCAAAGCAAAAACAGTATTACATTTCCAGTACATTAAAATATAACAAAATTAAACATACACAATGTTACTGATATTTTAATTCACATTTTACCATCCGTTATACAAGAGTTGACACAAAGCGAGCATTATAGGCCTATTATGGTAACACAACTTAATTGGTATTAACTAGAATGTATTTATTTTGTGGCAATAATCTTTATGAATACGCGAGTCATAAAAATATAGAATTCAAAATACATGTAAGCACATTTAATACGGTCGACTTATTAGTTACTTGAGATGAGTTGATACAAAACATAAAACCGATATAGATTTACAGATGAATACGATGTCATTAACACATATTGTGCTTGGCACAATAATCGTTGCATATAAAAAAAAAGATGATATTTGCAAATATACGAATAAAAGAACTCAACCAATAACCGTGTCATTGATTTCTTAGGCGACCCAAAGGCCACGGAGAACATAACGCATCTATCTATTTAGTCTATTTCTTACTTTGTTTATTTTTCTATTTTTCTATTTTTTTAAGTGTAGTCTCTCATATACTATTTTCTGCCTTAAAGTGATAGGCTAACATTGTGGAGCTTCAATTTAAAAAAATTGTCAAATTTTGATATTTGAACTACATAGTAGTGTTCATATGGACAAATAGAAACCCTAGAATACAAAAGTTTGGAAAGTTACACTGCCAATTGCAAGTTATGCATGAATAAGCAATTAAAACTCGGGGCGAGTTTAAATAGCGTAGGTGTACACACAGTAAGTCTATGGGAGAAAATGGGCAGGTGATTCCGATCAACTTACGATTTTCACTTTTTTAAAGCAGTAAATAATCAATGAAATACAATTTTTTTCAGGGCGTCATTTTTAGACCTTATCAAAGACAATGGTAGCATGGGGAATCATGTAGCTCAGATTTTTTTAACTGTGGTAAATGTTAGCCAATACCTTTAATAAAAGAATAAACATATATTCTAAACAAATTTAACTGTGTTTGGTTAACATGTAAGGATTTTTACATGTAACTCTTTCAAAAACTTAAACATCTGCGGATTACGACGTCATTAACAGACGCTAATGAATTTGATAACTACGAATAAACCGAGGCACGCACCATACCACATCACACTCGATTTTCAAAGACACCTTTATAGCAAGGTGGCCGCAGTCATAGAGTTAAAAAACCCACATTTTACAGAACTTTTATCATGGCCGCTGAACTGTCTCCATATGGAGTTTACGGTCTTAAAAGCAAATACGATTGTTTAGGACTCCCTGCCCTCAACTCGCCCACCTCTGGGGCGTTGACAGACGACCAACTGACATGACGACATTAACTGGCTGCGTAAACGTTATATCATGATCGCGCGGGTCGAGTTCATTACCAAAACCTCCCAAATTGCTTTGTGTGTAATTTCTCATTTTCGCGGTGTCAGAAAGATGACGCTTTGTGTCTGTATTTGTGACAACGGATGCGAGGTTCGTGAAAGATTAATGTCGAGTCGGGTGAGAGGTGAGTCGTGCCACTTCTAGCTTGTAAGAGGAAGGTAGTTTAGATTACATGTCTTTATAGAAATTTATTACGAGAAGAAGGGGGATAAAAAGAAACCATTTGTTTATGTTACCGTTTTGACGAAAGGCATTGTCGAATAGTTTATTGACACGGTGCAGCGAAAGAACTTCGCGCAATGTGGGTATGTGAACCTAGTTTGTCATCTCCAGATTTTGTTGACTTGAAAAACGTGAAGTGATTTTTTGTTGTTGTTCAAACATAAAATGATCAATGGAAGTCACAAGGATATGTGACAAAAATGTCCAGATCAAAGAACAGCCAAATCAAGTTTTATCATAAATCAGTGGAGTCAAAGTATACAGTGTCAATTATCCATATACAGTTAGAAATAAATTGAAAAAAAAGAAGAGAGAATTGGCTTGTGGGTTGGGCAACTACGATAATTTCTTAATCTTAAATCCAAGGCAACTACTGTCATTTCTCCAAACTAACTCCAAATTAAGAAACGATCATAGTTTACCATTTGTGTTTTGTTTCTCATCAATTTCTAACATTCTTATCTTTATCTTTCTATTACCTTTCTTACGTTCATTATTTCCTTCTTTATTCCTTATTTGATAGGTAGCCCTTTTCTCTCACTTTCCATGACCAATACATAAAGGAGTGTCTAAAGGTTCACTGTTGAATCTGCCAAAAGCATTATGTTTGTACCACCCAACCTCAATTCCGTTTCCTCCACACAAAATCCTAGAGATAAGCTCGCTATAATAGTTGGAAAAGATAAAGGTTCATCATTCAAGTAATTTTTTAATAAGATCCTAGAAAAAAATGGCATGCCTCACCTTATCAAAGTCCCCCGAATACTCTATTAAACACAGGTAAACATCCGTTTGTATGTCAAATGTCCTCTCCAATATCATCTCGTCGTCGTCGTCGCAGCATATATACTCTAATCATAGGAATAACTTCTCGTACGGCAGCATGGTGCAGATGTCCGTTTTGAGCCATTTTAGTTGCCTTTTCCTTGGTACCAAATGCATCCCTCCCTCACTGTTCTGTCCCTTCTACATATAGGTATTCTTCTACTACACTTCCTAGGAATGTGTGCCACAAAGACTCCCATTTCCATACCGTTATGTCTCTTCATCATCATGGTCGACCACGGTCGAAAACATTGTTGGCGATGGTCCTCCACTGATCCCTGTCGTCCATTATTTGTCCCAGTTCATCAAGGTTTGTCTCATGATATGTCCAAAATATCCTAGCTTCTGTTTTCTCACATATTGCAGTAGCCAATCACAAGGCACATTGACCTCATTCCTGATGTTTTCATTTGTCTGCCATTCCACCCAGGGAACTCTCAAAATCCTGCGATAACATTTGCTTTCAATTGCAGAGATTTGCTGATCTGCCTCCGTAGCACCCAAGCTTCGCAGGTTGCAATGGGGAAATGCAGGCACTGTGGACTTTAAGTTTCGTCTGCTTGTCCTGTCCTTTCCAAAGTTTCTTCCTGTTATTCAGTGCTTTGCACCCATAGCTGGTGGGTTCTTGATTTCCCTGCCGTTGTCACCCCATGGTACTTGAAATGACTCAAATCTTTTAGCATTGAGCTATCAATACTAACTCCATTACCATTTGTACCCCATTCTTTAACTACTGCTATAACTTTCGTCCTTGAGGCATACATTTTCAAACCATATGATTTGCTTCTTTCATTCAGAGATGACACTATACTCCTCAAGCCAGATCTTGATTTGGAAATCATAGCTGCATCATCTGCATATCGGAGATTCCCTAGCTCTGTTCCTCCTACATGCAGTCAATCAAAGTTTACTGCTTGCTCATCGTCCATTACTTCCATCATTATTTTCTCTGTGTAAATGACAGATGAGGGAAATTGTTCTGTAGTTTTCACAAGATCGTGAATCTCCTTTCTTTGGTATAGAAAGAAACAGATCATGACACCAGTTAATAGGTCTTTCCCCTGTCTGCTATATCTTCACACAGAGCTTGTGCATCAAAGTAGCAGCTGCTTCACCACCAGCGAGGAGTAGTTCTGCTTGAAGTCCATCCCATCCAGCTGACTTTCCTCCTCTCAGAGCCTTCATTGCCTCGTTTACTTCAGATCGTAGAGCGATCAGAGAGCTAGATGGCTCAGTTCTCCAAACTGGCATGCATCTTCTACCTCCTCCCCATCCTCATCCTTGTATAGATCACTATACAGTATTCTTTTCAGCGATGTCGGTTGTCTCTGTTCTTGATAACGTTCAAACTGGGTTTGAATCTACATGTACAGGGTATAAATAACATTCATGGTTCCAGAATCTTTAACACACCTAGACTGTTCCGACATAACTTTTGGTGTTATTCTTTCTCTTGCTCTCCACAGTGGAATCCGAAGAAGTTTCTTTTTAACATGTTTATATATGTTTTTTGTCAAGAAATATGAAATAAATTGAAAAAAAAGACTGATCGGTGTGTGATATCGGTTTCTTGGTTTCTTGGGAAGATCACTGAGGATAGATCTATCACAATCTTCTTGAATTTCACCGTCATCAT
Source organism: Eucidaris tribuloides (assembly GCA_001188425.1). Taxonomy (NCBI): domain Eukaryota; kingdom Metazoa; phylum Echinodermata; class Echinoidea; order Cidaroida; family Cidaridae; genus Eucidaris; species Eucidaris tribuloides. The sequence continues at coordinate 60,284 of JZLH01S0206650.1, forward strand.
TTATCTAGTGCATGCCGTTAGTGAACTTTTCGACTCCAAAGTCTTCCTAAGCTTTGATAATCTCAGTGACTATTCTATCTGGACAAGCTACTCTATTTCTTTCATTAACTCGATAGGTTCCTGCCCTTCTGATTTCACCGTACGTCCCCCTTCAACAGAATCTGGAGTGCAATGAGGGTAGTGCCTCCCCTGTATCATGTACAGTTCACCAATTATGCAAGTCCATCTCTTCAAATCCGACCCTCCTTAACCAGTACTGTTTTTTCGTTCTGCTTTAGTGCTGGTGCCTGATTTTGAACAGCCCATCTTTCTGGCAGATACCTTATTTCCCTGCTGGTGAGCATTCCTACTGTTACAACTAGTAATTAAACTTTCCATCCCATAACCTTTATCATTCAACAAGTCTTCGTATGCCTCTGTACATTTCCCCCTAATTTCCCTGCCAGACTATTGTTTTCATTGCTTTCCCTATGTTGGATATTTTGCCATGTTTGCCTTGTTATCATCATTGAAAGAATCCCTTCTGTCATCCATGTATTTCCGTCTCCTCTGCTGATTCAACCAGCACTGCCAGTGTGCTTTTCCTCTTTTCCCAAGTAACGTCTTCTCAATCATAAATAAGGGTTTTTAACCGTGCTTTTACTACCATAGCATATTGTAGACAAACATCCAGCTTCCTCAGTTGTTCCAGATCTAATTTCCGTCTGGGTTTAGATTTTGTCAATTTCTTTAACTTGCACTGTAGTGTTTCAATAACCGGAATGGGGTCACTTCCATAGTCCACACCTGGACATGTCTTTGCATATTTGACTGTCCTTAAAACCTTTAACCCCAAAAAAAACCATTCTGGTTCATCGCACGGTCACCATGGCTCTTCCAGATTCTCCTCGGGTATCTTTTAACCATGAATCAATAATGACCAAACTATTCGCTTTACATCACTCTACCCAACGCTCTCCACTGGCATTGCTTTCCCACTCCCATATGGACCACCTGTCCTACTACCTGTCTCACAGCCAACCTTTGAATTAAATTACCCCAAATAATGGTAATTTGATTTAATTTGAGTTGTATTGTGATTTGGCTTCCTCTTCTGTATAGAAAGCATCGATTTCTACATCTTCTGTATCTGATGTTAGAGCATAAACGGCTATTACTGATATATTGAATGATTCCCTTGTAGTTGACTAACAAGGCACCGTCGCTCACTGCCCAGTATCTAAGCAAGCACTTGGATATATCAGGATCCAAAAGTTGCCTGTGGACATCTGGCCCTGCGAATATACTCTACGCAAATGGCAGGAACTGTCGATACGAATCACGCGTCCAGTCCCGTGGAGCTGAGCCTACTATCATGGACTCAATGTTCACAAGCTTAACCTTATCCAGCACTTTCAAGTTCGTCACTTTGTCCCGCCATTTTACTCCCAGGATGGAAGGCATAGCTCTCACGTTGAAGCGTTCAAAGTGTTTAAGGTGCTTTCGGTAGAGCGTCGAGGTCTCACAGCCAAAGACTTGTGGGCACGACTGCTTTGTACACGTTGATTGATCTTGGTCGCTAGTTTGATGTTCTTGTGCTTCAGTACACATGAGCGAAGGCGCCCTATTGACTGGCTTGCTCTACTGATGCATGCGGCTATTTCATTGTCAAGTGATCCATGTGCGGAGATTATGCTCACATTGTACTTGAATTGGTGAACAACCTTCAGCCAGGTGCCCTCTGTGCAGATGGTCTGATGGTGGAAGGTTGGGACGTCGTTCCCTGGTCAGGCTGGAACAGCACTTCTGTCTTGTCTACGCAGATTGTGAGTCCAAAGAGTCGACATGCTTCTGCAAATCTGTTGGCAATGACCTCAGACTCGTATGTCAGTATGCCACAGTCATTGTCATCGCTAAACAGTGCCAAAGAGCGAGCCGTCCAGACAGTACCTGAGGTACACCCACTTTTCAAGGCCTTGCACCGCGTGGTTCAGGACGCATGTGAGGAACATGTTAAATAGGATGCAGACGAGCACATAGCCCTGTTTTATGCCATTGGAGATCTCAAAAGGCTGTAAAATGTCGCCTTTGCAGATAACGAGGCCCTCCATGTCATCGTGGAACAGACGAATGGGTTGTACAAACTTCCTGGGACAACCAAACCTAGCCAGGGTTGTCCAGAGAGCTTCTTTGTTCATCTTGTCGAACACCTTCGTCAGGTCAATGAAGACAGCGTAGAGGTCCATGTTCTGCTCGGTGCACTTTTCCTGGACCTGTGTTATTGTTTTACCCAGGACTACGTGCTATTCACCATGGTAACGGACACCTTCCGTGAATAGCGCTTCTAGTGAGGCTTCACATATATACCTGTAATAATAACTTAGCACCCTCCTTGTCCTAGTATGATCTCCATTAAGATAGAAAAATCAAAGTTTAAAATATTGGTTTCTTTATATAAGACTGTCACCCATAAACCACGTGTACACTTTGGGAATCAGCCGACTCTATAAAATAACCAAAAATAAAACTGTTTAACTAATCCAAGCCTCGTGCTTTCACTTTCTCGCAAGTATTTTTTTTTAAGTGAAGTTGAAATAACAAGGTTACTATTAAAGTGAGGAAGATAAAAGTCTGTTCTTGTGTCGATGTAAATCAGCCGTCTTAGTCTTCTTCCTGACACTGTTCAAAATGTTCACCGAGTTCCGGTACTTTGTATTTCTTGAAATCGTTCCCAGGTAATCGATTCTGGTAAGGAGTTAAAATACCGTTACGACTGCAATCCGCTGCAATCAGGAAGAATTAATTAATATTTAGAATATTCCTCCTAATTTTACACTCTTATATTCAGATACCGGAATATGGCACCAAGTTGGCCATATTCCAGAACGAGGAGCATTTGATTGATATTCCGTATTGACACCAAATAACCTAACAACAATTTGTTCAAGCCAGGTACAGTATATACACTTGTGTTTTGAGAAAACTTAACACCAGCTGGTAATGCCGTGACACTGTCTATCTTCCAAGGTTTGGAGTCGGAGGGTGATACATTAGTGATTGAACTCATTATCCAGGATAACATGGATTCAACACTCCAATTTCAGATTAAATTCCACCAATCGTCGATCACCTGGTGTAGAACTAAAGCCTTCACCTCTTGGGCGACAACTTATAAAAGCAACTTGTTTTTCAAGTATTTTCCTCACGACCGTATTATTTTTGTACATATCTCTTAATGCTCATCGTGTCAACACGGCATCCCGTCCTGTTTTCCTGATCCATCATCCATCTTCCCCTCGGCTGCGAGAGGCAAACATGATGTCTGAGATTAATCTCGGGCCAACTACCGTCACTTCGGTCCTCTACTTTTGACAACAGTTTGTCTAATTCGCATTTTATTCCCCTTATTTATAAAAGGACAACCCCACAGCCGAGTTTGAATAACATGGCTATGTTTGATCACTGCTCGGTTTTGACAACAATGTCTCGGAGCGGTCGGAATCCTCGTCACGGCAGCTAAATATTATCACAACGCGTTTTCCTTGGTTTCCGTCAACAGACTATCCCCTTCCCGAGTGCTCCATGTTTTTACAGCGATATGAGACCAAGTACAGAGGCCAACGGGAAGGTGGTCTACCACTCGTCCTTTGTTAAATTTGGGATAAGCAGATTAATAGGTATATAACAATATAAGATGATTCCACAGCACCATGTATTTATCGTTCAAGGATTATTTTTTCCACCGTATGAAAGTATTTTTAACACGTTATGAAACACAAATTAACCAAATACAAAATATTATCAAGAAAAAAAAATGTAACGCTCAATGTGCCATAACAATTGTTAATTTATAGTTGATCCGTCAATATGAAATAATATTTAAGGTAAAAATCATATGGTATCCAGGAGTCCACCATCTGAAGAAAGTTCGATTTATGTGGTGACCACGGAAAAGAATATTGGCATTTTGACAGTTTACACAACATTATTATTCCTCCAAAAGAAGAAATAATAAGTAGTAGTATGATAGGTCCAAGTGGCGTTTCAGGTGAACTATAATATGATCTTATCTAATCTAATTTAATCAAATCTAATATAATTATAATATAACATAATATATGATATGATATAATATATAATATAATATAATAAAATATAATGTATAATATAATAAATTGTAATATAATATAATATATTATGATAATAATATAATATAATATAATATAATATAATATAATATAATATAATATAATATAATATAATATAATATAATATAAATAGGCCTAATATCATATCATATCACATGTATGTAAATGCAAATTATTTTTTTTTTCAAAACATACAAGAATGTTTTTTCCTCAAACCCTTCACTTTGGGCACTTTCTGAGCTAGAACTTGCAGAAGTGGAAGTGCGGTGACGTACTACTGCCCCCTAGCGCCTGCTGTTGCTGACAACATCGACAATGATATCCTTGTCATATGTCGTTTGACCACAGCCCATTAGTAGTGTGTACTTTGTGGGACCTCCTAGCTACTGACATGCGTCTCACCTTGTCAAACAAATTGCTTGAGATGAGGCAGAAAGTTATAAACTTTGAGGTTTGAACTTGACAGGCGATATACCTGTATCTTAAAGGGAAATGGGGAGGACTGCAAGTAGTATTGACTTTGAGACATAATTTTAAATTCAAGGCTTATTTTTCACAGTTTTCATGTAATAATACTTGTTTTCTTGGACATGATTACCATGATTACCAGAAATTACCGTTTTAGGCCAACCGGTAGCTATTAAATGTTAGCATAAAAATCTTGTTTTCTATTCAACTAAGTCGTGACAGGTCATTCCAGTTTGGATAAAGGTAACATTTTATAGTGTCGTTATAATGTTTCATGTTCCTGTTATATCCATCGAACCAGAGTCGTTTATTCGGCGAACCTTCACATGCATGTGTCTTGAGACAATCGTTTATTCGTTGAATCTTCACCTGCTTGTGTCTCGCAAGATTCGTTTACTTGTTGACTCTTCGGTTGTGAGTGTCTAACGCGAATCCCTTATTCGTAGAACCTTCGCCTGTGTGTGTCTTGCGAGAGTCATTTCTTTTTTTAATCTTCGTCTGTGTGTATCTTGCGAGAGTCGTTTATTCGCCGAACCTTCGCATGTGTGTGTCTTGAGACAAAACTTTATTCGACGAATCTTCGCCTGTGCGTGTCTTTCAAGAGTTGTTTATCGGTTGAGTATTCACCTTTGTGTGTGTGTTGCAATAGGCTAGTCTTTTGTTGGTTTAACCTTCGCCTACTTGCGTCTTGCGAAATCGTTTATTCGACGTAATTCGCCTACGTGTGTCTTGCGAGAGACGGTTATTCGACAAACCTTCAACTGCGAAAGTCGTTTATTCGACGAACCTTCAACTGCGAGAGTCGTTTATTCGACGAACCTTCAATTGCGAGAATCGTTTATTCGACGAACCTTCAAATGCGAGAGACGTTTATTCGAAGAACCTTCAACTGCGAGAGACGTTTATTCGACGAACCTTCAACTGCGAGAGTCGTTTTAAACTCGTTTATTCGTCGAACCTTCGCCTATGTGTGTCTTGAGCAGTGTTGGGTCCGAGACAGTTTCAGCCGAGACGAGACGAGACCGAGACACTTGTTTTCAGAATCAGCCGAGACGAGACCGAGACCGAGACAATTACCTTCGAGACCGAGACACTAATGCCCGAGACAGTAAACGAGACACTAGTTATTTCTATGCAATGCACACACTTTCTTTTATTTTCCTTTGTACCTGATTGCAATTATAGACTACTACAACAGTTTTAAATTCATTCCTGATATCATCATTACATTCATCATCATATTCATTGTATCATCATCATCATCATCGTCATCATCGTCGTCGTCGTCGTCGTCATAATCATCATTCATAATTATGGAAGATGAGAGCGGGTGTGGGAGGGGGGGGGGGTTGCACCTGGCGGGGACCATTGCCTAATGTGAATGTGTCATTATATCAAGTAAGTAGCCTACGTCCGGGTGAAGGCTGAAAAGTAAAGACCAAAGTTTTCTGCGTTGCGGATTTTTCACGGAAATCACAAAATTCCGAGTATAACGCGGAAAACAGCATTTTGAACAAAAATGAAAACAAAAAATCATGCCTCAAAATTCCACCCGAAGTAAAATTTAAAAATATTTATTGAATAAAACTGAACTAATTTACCAAAAAGATGGTTGGTGAAGCACAAAAAAAAAAAAAAATGTGTTACTTGCAAATATGTCCCCAAACCCGAATCAAAACCCCATGGGCCTAGTATAGGCTTGATGTTATTTGTGATTTTTACCAACACAAATTTCAAGTCGGAAAACTGCTTAATTACCTGGTGGACAAAAACGGAATTAGTATTAGTAAAACGGGGAAAATCGGAATTTGACATTGTAAAGTGGGAAACTTTGGCCTTTACTGAAAAGGTACATGAATTCGGGAGTTGTGATTGCAGTA
>JZLH01S0206651.1:8653-25345 GCA_001188425.1 Eucidaris tribuloides
CTCATCTGAAAGTGTGAGAGACTCTGCCACCTTCAGATGAGTATAACTCATATAACGCTTGTTTTGTCTTTTAGTTTTTTTTAAATTTAATTAATGAAAAAGTTTCCGGGGGGGGGGGAGAACCCGAATTTTTCGACATTATAGCATCCAAAGGAGTTAAAAAGGTTATATGCAGCTTACTCATCTGAAAGAGAGATGAGGTATACACATGTAACTTAGCCTTTTTTAAAGCCCCCCCCCCACTGAGATTTTTCGGCTTTAACTAGTAAACTACTGTAAAATTAATTTCTGAAGTGCTGTTGAATGGAAATAATGAGACCTTCAAAGATGTGATTTTTCAAAAAATATAAGAAATTTTGCAAGAAATTGTTTTTTTCTTTAAAGAAAAGTATGTCTAAATATACTTCAAATGTATTGTGATACCACTCAAATTAAGAGTTTATGAGTTCTATTGTATTTTTTTTTTTTTTTTCTATGATACTAATTTATCATGTAGCACATATTTTTTGAAATTATACAGATTTCATGATTTTGAGCTGGGAGTAACATTTTTCAGGCGAAATTGCCCAGGTCTTCCTTCATTTTGGTAACAGCAACCAGCATACATCACGATGGGTTGTACTAATTCTGAAAAGGTTGTGTACCCAGACATAATGCACATTACAACGGCGTTTCACATGCCAGGAACTAAATGTATCGTGCAAAGTTGAAAACAGACATCCGCGATGCAGTTTTTATTTTTCCTCGCACAAATCCTGATTTTTCATGGAAACTCCAAAATTAATCATAATTTAAGTTTTTGGGCAACATATCCTGAAAAATGTAAGAAATTAAGTGTCCGGATACTCAACTTCCCAGGCTCCACCCAATGCTGGCAAGGCTTGAACTGTCATGGTTACACTCTTTTTTGGTCACACAAGCATTTTGTCATCTAAACCCCCCCCCCCCCAAAAAAAAAGTTTGGGTACTACAAATGCCCTTTTTAACCCATTGCCTTGGAGATTCTAAAAAAAACCTAGAGTTAACACAAGGCAAATCTGGTTCCCGCAGCCAACAGGTTAAAAGAATAGGGTCGGTGGTTGTGTTGTTTTTGTTTTCTTTTTTTACTTTAGAATTGCATTCCTGCAGTATGGAACTGTATGTCGGAGATGGAACGGCCAGGCCCTGTCAAAACTAAAATGTTTTACAAAATTGTGTGTGTCAGACATGCTAGATCTTTTTTCAGCTTTTGGATGTAAGTTTTGCCGTGTTTTTGGTTGTGAATAAAAATAAAAAAATAAAAAACGGTTGGCCCCATTCATCATTTGCAGACTATCTACTCCTGTGTGCTGCTGCTGCTGTTGTCTGCTAATGAACGTTACAGACAGCAGACCCCCCCCCCACCTGCCCACACACACACAGTCATGCACATACACACACGCACATACATTGTCAGAGACTCCAACCCCAAACACCTCTTAAGTGGGAGATTCTCCCGCCGAGACCCCCTAGCAAACGGGAGACTCTGACTTAATGTGCGCGTAGCCCACATCACCGGAGCAAAGCATGAAACTCCTTGCGACCGGAGGCCATTTTTAGGGTTTTAGAAGCTCTCTGTTGCTGTCTTAGGCTTACTTTTTAACATGACAACACTAAATGAGGTCAAATCCACTGAATTCAGATTCATTTCTTTTCAAAAAGGTGGTTGGGCGGGAGAAATTTAAAACTCAAGCAGGAGGGCGGGAGATTTTGTGAGAATGGACTCAAAGCGGGAGATCTCCCGCCGTAAACGGGAGAGTTGGAGTCTCTGTTACAACTTCGAAAGTCCTGTGTTCTACCACCACCTGAGCTTCAGTATTCAGTTATGACAACATGATGTGCAGTCATTTTTTTTTTTACATGACTGATGAATTTTGTTGTTTTCAATTGTTGACATGAAGAATAACTTTTTTGACTGTTAATTGGCTTATCCAGTATACCTGAAGATTATACCATAGACCTTAAAGGAGGGAATCTCACTTGCACCCCTCCCACAGCACAGCAAGATATCACTCATGCTCTTACGCTATTCATGAAAGACATGTCTGTGAAATATGAAGATCAGTAATTACCTAAAATTGAAAAATGCACAAAAATTTGCTTACAGTATGTTCTATGTTAGGACTTTTTGTCTCTATGAGACAATAATTTCAAATCAAGTCTAACAGTCACTATAATTCCACTGAAAGTGAGTTTCTTGATCCTGTACTTTGCTAAAGGGCTGGTTCATAGGCCTTTACCAAAAGGGTGTATTTTAAAAAGTTAATCTTTAGGCATGCAAAAGAGACGCTCCGTCTTTGAACACAAATGAGAACAGATTTAACTTTTGATATGCTGCTACCATACACCTTTAGGAAAGGTCTGGATAACCTTATTAGATTAGTGCTATGGCCTCATACTGTCATAGTCAATCCTGCCTGCACTGGTTAGAATGAAGAATAAAAATTAGAACTCAATGTTCAGAGTCTTCAGACCAATTTAGAAGGTAGCAGGCATGGCCTTTGTTTTAAATGAGAGGTGTGTTGTGTTTGCAGGGGCCGTAAGTTACATGGGGGGCCCGAGGGGGGTGGGGCATGTGCTCACCCACACAAATTTCATGTGCAACCCAGCTGCCCCCCCCCCACACAAAATTATGAAGGAAGCAAAAAAATGTGTATGCCAGCCCAAAAAATTATTTGTGGCCCCTACAAAAATACAAGCCCACCCCCCTGCAGTGCCCCCCCCCCCCCCCCTCCGCCCCGCTGAAAACATCCTTAGCTATGCTCAGCTGGGTGTTGTGTCTAGTCCATGATCGTATTGTACACTGGCCTCTCTTTTTTTTTCATTTGCAAGTACTCGATCTTATTCGTGGAAACAGGGCCATGACAAACTATAGAAGAATAAAAAAGAAAATCTAGTAATGTTCTTCTTGTTGTGAAAGGGTCAAACAAAATTGTGTGATGAAAGGTCAAGGAAGAACAAACTCACCACAGCTTAAACGAAGAAACAGAAAGCTGAAGCTTCCATTATAGTATAGCATGTAGGTACAATCACACAAGCTGTGTTCCAGATTGTTATCCTTCATAGAAGCATCGGCATTATCAAAGGAGAGACTAAATGATTTCAAGGGCAGTGTCGATAATTGAAAGAAGTCAAAATGCCTCAAGAACAACAAAGTTGAAACGTATTTAATGGCATTCCATGAATTATTGGACAAACAGCAAATTATATAAATTGTTCTAATCTCGAATCGTATTACACTTTATTGGTCCTGAAGGGTATGAATCATCGAGAAACAATGTGGAACATCATTTCTACTCTAAATACTTTTCACAGCCACCCTGGAGAATCGGAACCATGTATAGAATACACCATGTGGGATTAGTGTGACTAAATCTGTCAAGTTATGACAAAAATACATTTATGTCTGCAGTTTTTTTCCATGCAATAAAGGCGCCCGGCTCTTGCTCAATCTGTTTTGAAAGTAAATAGAGTTCCACATAGCACACTAAATCTGAAAAGACATGAATAAACGCAATTTGTGTGGATGGACAAAGATCGTAACGTAACTAACAGTAACGTACTAACTCATGTGGTTTCGATGCTTGTAGTTAAAGAGATGAAAAGCATTTTACAATAAAGGTAGTAGTATGAGTGACCTTATTAAGACACCAGAAATAGCATGGAAACCGACTTTTTTCACTGAAAACAGGTTGAATGAGGACTTTTGCAGGACACAAGACTTGTCTTTTCTTTTCTCATTGTCCGTTTTATGATAACATAACTAACCATATTAAAGTCTTCGCTTATTACCCTGAAATAACTCATGATTTTGCTTGATGTTGTGAAGTAAGTGCCAGTCTAGAGAATTGACAGTACCAAAACGGAAAAATAATATCAAAGCATATTCATGTAAGAGCCAAATGTTGAGTAAAGTTTGTCATAAAGTGTAACATAACTAATCATGGAATTGCCCTAATAGACAGTACACCAGCTGATTGGCTATAGTGTAACGTTCATCCTACGAAGGAATTTGTGTTGAATTTGCCTACTTGAGGAGAAACAATTTTACCAGTATAGAAATAACCCCCAGCCCTGATAAAAATTGATCCCATACAAAATACACAACAAATTTCACCATCAAGGCATTTTCTGATAATAATTCTACAAAAAGGGGGAAATGTATGACTATGAAATCATCACAGCAGAAACTTTAAAAAGCATACTTGACTCTGGGAGCATTGTGTCTTGAGGTCTACTTCCAATCTTGCAATTGTAAGCTTATTTTGTTCTGACTGGAGGGCCCCTACACACAGAATAGAACTTGGATTAAAATGCTAGTCACGTCCCATTCTTTCTATTGTCTGCATTTTTGGAGAATTTTTATAGTTTTTAATCTCAGTCTGGGTACTACTCAGTGAGGAGATGGAGATAATAGCAAATACATAGAGACAGGTTGGCAAAGTCTTGCATCAATAATCATAGCTGAATGCAGAAACCCTGTGCAATTTGTTTTCTATCAAGGCAGAAATTATGTAGCACTTGATAAATCATGTCATATGACAATACCAGACTTGCATGATAGGCATACTCCCATGACATCAGAGATGCCAACCAGTACAGATTTTTCCAGGAGGTCTGGTCTTATTACAGTTATTAGGTGGTACGGTAAACAATAAAAAGGTTACATAATTTTAAAAAATGAGATTAGAGTGCAAATGAGAAAAATATTTGAAACACCCGAACCAAAAGTTTTCTTATGAGGAAAAACATGAATAAAACACACCTTTTGTTCCGTCACTCACCAGTTAATGTAAACACGACATTTCCAGTAATCAAGGAATTTGGTTCGGTAGTTTCATTTATTTTGGTCATTCATGTTTTATTCTTATTATAATCTATGTTTTTGTTATTGAACGCAGCGCCTAGTACATGTAACTCTAATAAGACCAGACTGCCCTGGAAAAATCCGTACTGGTTGGCATCACTGTAAATACACATCTACTTCATAGAAGTGATAGTGTGCTCCGTGACGATCAAGCCTCAAAGGTAAAATATTCACTATAAAGCTAATTCTATGTTTTTTGAGAAAATCAGCCTCAGTGGTTTTTGTATTTCAAAATCACTTTGATATCTACATTTTTTTTCACTAAAGGATTGTGACTAATAACTTGCAGACATATTTTTTTTTTATAACAATTCTCGTACAGTGTATCTAAGACAATTCTGTAAATATGAAAATGTAGGTCATGAAATCTGTTTTCTTTTATTTTTTATAATCTGTCTTTTTTTTATCTGTTTTTTGATTGAAAAATTTTAATGAAAAATTTGAGCCGGATTACATGATATACCACTTTTTCTGATGAACCGAGTTGATAGACATCCATTTTTCTATCTGTTGTAAATTTTAATGCAACATGTGTGATCTGGTAATGTCACAAATGTGTGTGACTCGGGACGACTCGGGGTGCAGGAGTGATATACTTATAAGCTGTATTATGTGGAAAATGATTTCAACAGACTTGTATGGTAATGTGAGACTCGCAGTAAAATCACCACAAAGGCACAGGTAATTTTCTATATTGTGAACAAGACCTTCACTGTTGCAAAGTACTAGCCAACATTAGACATTGAAAAACGGTAGATTGTGCTTTGCAAATTGCAAGTGAGCAAAGCAACCAAGTAGGGAAGAGTCTGAAGGGGGGGGGAGGGGAGTGACCCCACCATTCTAGACCATGGAAAATTTGCCACTTAGGCCATTTGCCCTTTTGTGGCCATTTTGGTTTGCATTTCACATAATTACAACTCTTGATAATAAAAGCACTAACTTGGGAAATAAATAAATGTACGTGAAAATTTACATTTTCAGAATATATACCCCCCCCCCCCTAAAAAGCACTAGAATTCCAAGGCAAATATGATTGGGGGCCTACATGTACATCATTTAATAACCCTGGTACTAATATTTTCTATCAACATATATTCCGATATTAAGATCTGACGGTTCAGTAAGTCTTTTTATTTCTCACAATTCTGATATCTTACTCAAGTTTCCAGTTTACTTTTTTCTAACAATTATGGTATCTTACTAGCAGGGATGTAGTTGAGGCCGGCCGTTCCGAGTCACAAGGCCACTGGAAAAAAATATTTTTCCCATAGACTTTGTACTTGTGACTCAGTCCGAGGCCAAGGCCAAGGCCGGCAAAATCCGGCTTCGACTGCATCCCTGTTTACTAGGAAAAAAAGACTCTATGAGCCATCAGATCTGACCAGACATTACATATTAGATTTACTCCTGGCACATCAGGCCATGCCCAGATGCCACACAAAAAAAAGTTTTATTTCAAACTGATAAGAAATACAGTATACTAGTATTCAAATTCCACAGGTTCACAACATTAAAGGCAAGGTTCACCCTGATGTCAAGTTAGTTTTAATAAAAGCAGAAAAATGAGAGAAACATACAGGAAGTTTGGCTAAAATCCACAAAAGAATAAAAGAGTTATTACTTTTCAAAGTTTTAATTTTATGACGTCACTTGCGAGCAGCTCCCCATATGTCATTTAATATAAATTCAATAAATTGCCATTTTTTAATGGTGTGTGATAATTGAATGTTGTTTTTTTCATAGAAGCCTGTATGAAATAATGTTTCTGATAACATACAGAATGCACAGGTAAAATCATTGTCAAATTTCTGAGAAAACAGCACTTTAGGGAATTTATATCACACTTTCATATGGGGAGCTGCTCCCATGTGACGTCACAAATATTAAAAACTTCAAAATTCCATTTTTCTGTTAATTCTTTGATGGATTTTCGTCAAACCTTCATTAATATGTTTCTTTCATTGTTCTGCTTTTATTGAAACCAACTTGATGTCAGGGTGAACCTTGCCTTTAAAAGTGATCAATGTCGCGTTATGTAGTCAGAGTTGCCAATGTCAGTGAATCCGTTGGCGTGAGACTCCCATAGGCCAAAGTGAGAGGTCCAAATTCGTGAGGTCAAATGAAATCTTGAACCTTGAAGTAGTAATCCCTGAAGCAGCTTTACCAAGCTAAACTGGGATGTGATGTGCAGTGATAGCAGGTGATGGTGCAGACAATAACAGGATGGCGTACAGTGAGATTGCTATTTACAAATAAAAAATTAGTGAAGAGGTGCAAGTAAAATCATGCTCTTGTATGGGTTACAGCAGCCTGGAACCTACAGGAGGTGTCAATCCTCTGATGGGTTGGAAAATCAAACAAAATTTTGGCGTGAGAAAGGGCCAAAATGCATGAGTTTCACGCTCAATGCGTGAGAGTTGGCAGCCCTGCGTAGTCCCATCAAAACTACCTTTACAGAGGGATTACAGGAACATTTATATCAATCATATCAATATCACTATAAACTCCTTTTTCAATGCTCAAACTACCACTAGTACCACAGTACCAATAAAATTAAATTAAAGGCCATGCCACTACAAACAAACATTACAAAACTGGTCTAAATCTCTACTCTACTCTAGAACACCACAAATTATAGAGATCTATAATCACTAGCTCGGGAATCACTTATAACCAATCAAACACAATCAACCGCCACAACCTCCTAATTAAGCTCACTTAGTGGCGAGTTCAGGAAGACACCAGCTAATTAGACTTCTAATTACAAGGAGTAGCGGTACAGTACAAAACCACGATGCGCAGTTGAGCGAGGACTTTCCCCCCACAACTTCGGGTAAGCGACGGTGCACGTGCGGTGTCACGATTAGCAGTGGATTATACTGAGCTGACGACTGATATACACCGAACTTACAGATAAGTTAAACTTCTTGTAAAAACCGAATTTTCAATAACTGAGTCGAGGTAAAACAAACTGAAACATAATTATGTGGTAAGATAATAGTCAGATATATTGTCTTACCTTTCAAAACACAGGAACTTACAAAGTATCAGAAAGTCCTTTTGCAACAAGTGTCACTGAGCTACGTAAACACTCCGAACTCCACACTATGCCATGGCCATATGCACACAAAGTTCGACAGTAAATAGCAACCCCAAACAGCTAGGCTCAGGCCGCTCCAAGCTGTGCCTTACAGGTCTGTGTACTAATGCTACACAGTACACGTGCAAACTGCATATGAATGCGGAAAGCCGTAGGAGCTGGAGATGATGCAGGTTAAAAAAAATCGTGGGCGTGTCCTTGATACAAGAGTAATAAGACTCGACATTCGGATTGTTTCCTTCTTGAAAATGAACATCGTCTTTTCACATTTTGGGATTTCTGACATCAGTGTACATGTATATAAAAAAAAAACGTGTGCTTGACCTCTACAACAGCAGATTTTTGCACCGTAAAAGGGATAAACCGCAGAAAGGAGGCCAAATAAAGAAGATACCGATTAATATGTAGGGCCTACGGCTTTCCCTACAGTTATGTACCAGAGTTATGTGTTTCGTTATCTCACATTGTATGATTGGTGTTTCGTAAATGTACTTCTCGAATCTACTTATTTTCTTCCATCATCATTTTTAACACGTTTTTTAAATTATCATTATTATTATTATTATTATTATTATTATTATTATTATTATTATTATTATTATTATTATTATTATTATTATTATTATTATTATTATTATTATTATTATTATTATTATTATTATTATTATTATTATTATTATTATATACACTCATCATCATCATCATCATCATCATCATCATCATCATCATCATCATCATCATCATCATCATCATTATCATCATCATCATCATTATTATGGTACAGGAATTTCATCGAAATTATATCCAACAGTAAGGCACCAGGTGTTTTTATGAAGACGTACATTTATAATTTCAATGGAACATTCTGCAGTTTCATTAAAAAATGGACAATATTATCTTGTTATCGTATGATTTCCTTATTACAACATTTAAATTGCATGAGTCACCATGGAAGAAACGACTTCATTCAAGTTCACTTATGAATGAAGTCTGTTATAGACGTATAGGCCTACACATTTTAGTCTGATAAGATCTATAATCTACACATGTACCTTTCCTCCTTTTGTATCTTTTCTATATTGAGGAACTGAGGGACATGCAGTTCTGTGAGTGTAAAGCTGTATTTTTTGGTCCATTTTTTCCAACTTTCATGCAAGAATGCAACCCATGAGTCCAAAGCTATACATGTATAGTGCACGGGTTTTTTTGACAGTGGGACTGCAGTGGAAGCTGGTTCCAGGGAGCAATTATGACAAAGGCTGTCGATCAGTGATTGTCAATCAGTCAATCAATCAATTAGTCAAATGCCCATCACTCTACCAATCCGATCACTCACTCACTCAATCAATCAATCAATCAATCAATCAATCTGTCAAGTATCAATGAATCAGTCAATCATTCACTCAATCACACAACATCATTTAATCGATTGATCAATCAATCAGTCAGTCAATCAAACCAGTCAATCAACCAAAGTATGTGTTTATTCGTGTATTGTAATATAAAGTTGTGTTTTATTTTTCGTATTTATCACGATGTTGTAATTGATAAGTTGCGTTTTTTACGTATTCATTTATTAATGTAAAATGTAATTCTGTTATGTTTACTTTGATACTAACGTGTAATTTTGTTTTAACTGTCAGTGTATTTAGTTTTTAATTGTGTAGGGACCCTTCGGCAGAGCAGTTTTTGTAACTGAAAGGGCTACCCTGTTGAAATTAAACGGAAGTAAATAAATAAATAAATAAATAAATAAATAAATAAATAAATAAATAAACCAATCAATCATTCACTCAATCAGTCAATTAATTAATTAATTAATCAATCAATCAATTGGTCAGTAAGTCAGTCAGTCAGGTCGCGGTGAGATTGGTGAGACCGCCCTCGAATTAATTATTCATAAAAATCAGAGGCGAGACGTGTTCGAATCAATTAGGCCTATGACAATGGCGGCACTTAAAACGGGCGCATCGTTTGACAATGTTTACAGTTAAAAAATGAGCTGCAAGATACTTCAGGCAAAACTGCAATTCAAAACGATCATGAAAAAATAAAAATCAATGAGCGATTCTCCCTGTTCAGAGTTTTAGACTGCTGTGATGTGGAACTTTTGCCCCCGGGATATTATAATTTATTTGCCGATATTTTTATCTGTATTTTACCAATTACAGCACAAAAGTAAACTTTTGTGTTAGTGTGTTAATTTGTCTGGTCAAGCACTATATCATATGGGTCAAAGATATCGAAGTTGACAGTTGTTAAATGGGGCTGGGCAATGATTAGACTTCTTCGGAGTCCTGCATATCTTATTATCTCTCTCCTCCCCCCCCCCCTCCAGCACATTCCGTGCACATTTTCAAGACGATGGTCCAAGGACATGAAGCCGTATTTCAAAACACCCTTTTAATCGAAAAGAGTACAAATCAATATTTTCAACCTAAATTCATGATTCAGAGAGTAATCGATCACATTTCCTCCCAAATCTAGATATGCTCGTATGCGTCGCGTCAGATGGCTTCAAACGTCTAGTGAGATCGTGTCAGAAAATGACCGACCCTATGGTGCTAAGGGTTTATAAGCAGCACCCATCTTCACACGGACACATACACAGACAAACAAACACATATACGGCCACACATACATGTACGTATGTGTGGTGTGTGCAATTTGAGTCATATGTCTTTGTTTCTACGTACAATTTGAGTCATATGTGTCTATTTGCGTGTGTGCGCGATGTCAGTGAGAAGGTGTGTGTGTGTGACTGTGTGTGTGTGTGTGTGTGTGTGTGTGTGTGTGTGTGTGTGTGTGTGTGTGTGTGTGTGTGTGTGTGTGTGTGTGTGTGTGTGTGTGTGTGTGTGTGTGTGTGTGTGTGTGTGTGTGTGTGTGTGTGTGTGTGTGTGTGTGTGTGTGTGTGTGTGTGTGTGTGTGTGTGCAGGCGCGCCAGAAACAGTTTTGGACTGGGAGCAAAGACCTAAAGGGGCTCATGATTTTTGTGTGTAGTGGCTCATGCCCAAACACAGATCATATACGCAGTAATGCAACATACATTCACAAACACACACACACACACACACACACACCACACACACACACACACACCACACACACACCACACACACCACACCACACACACACACACCCGACGCCCAAACACACTCAATATTACACACACACATTATGCTACACCACACACCCACACACACACATGTACAACCACAACCCACACCAAGCACATGTACTCACACAAACAGACAAAGTAAATGACTGATATAACTGTCTCCTCAATGGATTGTAGATTTTTGTTGCAGGGAGAAGGAAAGAAGTACGTGTCTCCTAAAAAAGAAGCTCCATTCTCGCCATTGTTCCTACTACATACCTTGTGTTATTTATCATTAACATTAATGCATTATAGCCTGATCAACGTCCATTATTTTGAACTTAAAATAACCAAAATTGGGGAAGCACACTTCGTTGTGTTGCAAATATTCCACTGCGGAATGTAAGTTCTGATTAAAAAAAAAATCATAAATTAAAGTACCTTCTTTCTACAGATTTTACTTCATTTTTCTTTTTATCATTATTATCACTGTTGTTGTTGTTGTTGTTGTTGTTGTTGTTGTTTTTGTGGTTGTTACAGTCGCATCTTTCCGTCTACCCCGTTCTTTCAATCCCGTCAGTTGGGGTCTTTTGTAGCCTACAAACATCAAAACGTTTTAGGCTGTGAGTATTTTTTCCCCACAATATCGTGTATTTATTTATTTATTTATTTATTTATTCATTTCCTCTCATAGGGTGGATAGCCCTTGCAGCAAAAATGCTGATTTTAAAAGGGGTCCACGTTCAATAAAAATACAAACACAATACAAACAAAATGAACAAAATCAACAATAATCAAACAAATACATTAACATATGAAGTGAAAGCTTAAGGCAAAATTAATGCAGAAATAAAATGAAATAAAATAAAACAAAGGACCAAAAAAAAAAAAAAAAAAAAAAAAAAATAAGAAACCGAATACAGTACAAAAGGTTTTGTATTGACATAATTCAGAAAATATAAGATGCGTAGTAAATTATTATTAAATTAAATCAAGAAAAATGATGAGGGCAAAATCCAATATAGGCTTAAAAAGAAAACTAAGGAAAACTATGTACATGTAAAGAAAAATGTAAATTGGTGATCTGAATACTAACTACAGTAAATTAATGATTAAAGGGCTGGCGTTATTTACTTTAACGGAATCTATGAATCTTGTTTAGGGAAAAGAATATATAATATCAAAAATCAAAGTAACGGTTACATCGACTTATGATTAGACACAAACTAAAGGCATAAAGAAATGTGGACAGAAGTTTTGGTATAGCGTGTTTATAATAAATAGCGAGTAATGTCATAAAAATAATCTTCTGAGAGTGCGAAATTGAATAAATTGACGATTATTTGTATGTCGAACTTTCCGTTGATAAATGTTGAAATTGGGTGGTGCTAGTACAGGAAGCTGCGTTTGTGAATCTGTTTTGGGTTTAGGTAGATGTAATTTGTTAGATATTGCTTCCTCAGATTGTAAAGGAGCCTAATCAATTTTAATACGAGAAGATAGATAGTAGGCAGTCAAATGCCACTAGTGAATTATTTTGAATAACATCTACATATGGTTTCCCATCTTCCATCGCTTATCAATAGGGAAACAGATTGGCTTGATCATTATACTTCGAGCACTCGTTTTGGGTCAGGCGTCAGCTTTCGTTATAAATCCGAATCGCACTCTAATTCTGAGGACACTAGGTTTTAGTGAGAACTTGGCCTGATTGTTCCAGATTGCAGAAAACAATTAATCTAGATGTGGTTGAATTATCGTAAAATATAACATTCTGGCATGTGAAAATCCACATTATGGCTAGCTTGCGGAAAAGGAAAAGGATTAGTATAATTTTGAGGCGTAACATGATTCCAATGTGCAGTTTCCCAATCGTTTGACGCATTACCTGAATTACGGGTTGAGATGCAGAGTATATTAACTTAATATGCAAAATTATGTATGTATGTATGTATGTATGTAGGTATGTATGTATGTATGTATGTATGTATGTATGTATGTTATGTATGTATGTATGTAATGTATGTATGCATGCTATGAGCTATGATTAATTTGTTGTATGTTTGTTTTGCTACATGTTGGGAACATAAATTAGTAATTCTTGACAATTCCAGTGCTGTATGAGGCAGCCGCTGAACAGTATTTTGCGCAAACCAAATTTCATTCCAGGAGAGACGAGACCAGACCAGAGCGGGTTTCTACGAGAGCGCCCATCTAGCGATTTGAGGGACCAGTGAAACACTGTGAATATCTGGCTTCACAATCTTAAATAGCGTAATTCCCAAAGTTCGTTTAAAACCCCCTTTCCTTGTTAAACTAACATGAGCCTTTTAAAGCCCAGCAGGCTACCAAATGACCCAGTTAAAAAAAAAAAAAAAAAAAAAATAAAAAAAAAAAAAAAAGTGGGCTACGTACCCCCTCCTATCATGCCCTAAAGTGTCCTGATAAAGCATCGTAAAATGAAGCACTGAAAAAAAATGTATTTCAAAATGATCTAATTTAGCTGCTTTAAATAGAAAAGTTGAAATCTACGAGTACGCAGAGTTGAACAGCTTCACATACATATTTCCTTCTATAAACGTATTGTGTCTAGATCTAGGCTATTTTATATTCCACCGCAGTGGAAATTCATGGGTGACGTTTCAAGAATGACATTTCCTCATCGTCACACTGAATTGGTAGCCCTCTTGAATTTGTCAAGAATGATTAAAACATTTATCAAAATGTACACCGAAGTTCATTCAGGCTTTAAAAAAATGCATTGGGATTGTGAATATTAGTTAGTAATTAATATTCACAATGCCAATGCATTTTCTTTAGCCTGAATGAACTTCTATATTTGTACATTTTGAAAGATGTTTTAACACATTCTTGACAAATTCAAGAGAGCTACCAATTCAGTGTGACAATGCAGAAATGTAATTCTTATTTTAAAACAGAAAGATAAAGTTATTTGCTACGTAAATTAATCCAAGAATCTCGACTTCCCTGGCCGAATTCGTTGCCAACTGGTGTTGTCTTGATTAAACTATTTTTTCTTTAATCAACACCATATATAATGGTGCCATATAATAATTTGATATTTTTTTAAATGATCGTTATAATAATGACTTCAATATAACAATAATATATAATAATAATAATATAATAACATATATACAGTGCATCCCAGAAAACAAAACAGAACCCAGAGCAAAGACTTATTGTGCGGAAGCATCAGGGCGTATGATTAAAAAATGTACAAAATAAAATTTGACTTATGCTCTTTCAAACGTATTTAATCATGCATTTCTGAGTACCATGACTTTGAAAATTTAATGTGAAAAACCATTTGCCACACTTGATGGCTTTGACACAAAAAGATATGGACACACCTTAGTCACAGTGTCAAAGCCAACAAGTGAAGCAAATGTTTTTTCACATTAAATTTCCAAAGTCTTGGTACTTATACATAAAAAATAAGTTTGCTTAATGTATCATTTGAAAGAACATAAGCTAAAATTTATTTTGAATATGAGTTTTTAATAATACACTTCATTGCTTCCGCACAATAAGCCTTTGTTTTATAGGGTTCTGTTTTTTTCGGGGGGGGGGGAGGGGGACGCATACATACATGCTTATGGAGGTGGTTGTGGTGGTGGTTTGATGATGGATGCTTGTTGAATATTATTGGCTGCATAACATTTACCTTGTTCTTTCCTTAAATTCCGGTGTCTGCTTTCCCCGTACAATACATCATGATATTGCCATGTTTAGCTTGTTTTATATTCTGTGCATAAAAACAGACAAGTTAGTGTTAAAACCTCTTTGATTTCCCGATTGTTGCAGTTTTGTTTAGCACCTAAGAACGGATTTGATGTTTTGTCTAAAAGTGTACTGGTATATAATTATATTCATAGGCCTGTGCTACGCGTTTTGTGTCATTCTCTGGGACAGGGATTTTCCATTTTACCGGTTCTTGTATTTTCCGTGTAAAAATTCATGGAATTCACCTTTCCAAAACGGAATTCATGTTTTTGCTGTGTACATTTTCTATGCAAAACGGAATTTCCATTTTTAGATCGGGTCGAAACGGAATTACATGTTTTCAGAAACGATAAAAACCATTTTTTTTTAAACGAAAAATCACCGTCTCTACATTCTTTCAATTTAATGTACTTTAAAGACACTAAATGGATATGTTTTCCTTAGTTACAACAAATAATAGCTGTAGGAATGTGTGTTTTTCATGATATGTATTTTGATTAAACATAAAGACATCTGTGCTTCAGGATTCTAACTTTCACATATAATTAATGTTCTCGAAAGACAGCAGAGGGGTAAAAGCTATCTATAATTATGTCTATGTATGTATGTATGTATGTATGTATGCATCTATGTATGTATGTATGTATGTATCTATCTATCTACATGTATTTATTTCTCTATCTGTCTATCTATATATCTTTATCTATCTCTCTATCAGTCTATATATTATGTATTATCTATCCACTCTCTCTCTCTCTCTCTCTCTCTCTCTCTCTCTCTCTCTATCTATATCTATCATATCTATTACCTATTTATTTGGGAAAAGTGAAATGACCCTACAACTGGGGATCTTTCTATGCTAAAGAAACAAAGTGATATGTAATTGCACGTAAGTAACAACATTGCCACCACCAACAACAATAGCATCAACAACAAAAACAACAACGGAAACTACTACAACAACAACATCATCATCAACAACAACAACAACAATAACAAATCTTGGATATGTTTTTGTTAGCACTGCAAATATGACGGACATCGAGAGAATCACACAGATAAAATAGCACGGTTCAATCATTTCAAATCATGTCACGAGATGTTCACACATTCCAGTGTGGTCATTGAGTACAATGAATAACATTACTAAAACAAATCCGATTTTTAAAGCAGGATGTGTTCCCAATTACGGGATGCCCTGATTCACCTCAGATCACTCTCATCATAGCAGTACCCTCTCCCTCCACTTCGCCTGATTCGGCGCATCCTCCTGCTTCAGCTCAACCCTCCTACTCTCCTCCAATACTTGCTTCTTCCATGCATTGGCCGCTCCTTCCCCCGACTTGAAACTCAAACGCTAATCTCAAAACATGATCAACATCCCTCAACACACGTCTATACCAACGCAGTCCGATCCATTCGCCTTCATTTGATCCACCGCTTCTTCCACACCCAACATCTAATTCTCGGTCTTCTTCTTGTCAATCAGCTTCACACCACGCATCGCTCTCACTATTAATCTCTCCCGGGGATCTCTCAGTCCTTCTCTGACTCCCATCTCATTTTCACTCAAATATATATGTCTCACTTCGATGCAACATTGCCGCTCTCACGCGACTACTACACTCATGCTCTTTCCCCTATATCGTCCAAAATTTTCAACACAAGTGTTTATTTCACAAAAATGCAGTATGTGAAACAATTTTTGGATTTCATGAGATGACATAAGTAAAAACTAGAACACGTTTGAGCGCAATAACAATTATATATACATATTTTTTTTAATCCACAAAAAAATCATGAAAAATTATCAAATTAAAGTAATTAAAAAAAACAACACAGAAAACAGATAACTTTTGATCT
>JZLH01S0206673.1:6954-19820 GCA_001188425.1 Eucidaris tribuloides
CTCTCTGAACACTTATCTGTTAGGAAAACAGTGGCCTGAAGTGTCCACATTAATTTCTAGAAACCAGGTTATTACTATAGGGTTCTATTGCATACCTCAATGTATTGCTGTGTTTACATTCTTATACAGATAAAGATATATTTAATTAGTCTTTGTTCCAGAAAAAGATAATTGCCATCCAGGTAAAGAAAACTGACAATTCATAATATATATAATATATAAGTTCAAAATTACAATACATAAAATACATGAGTTCACAAATAATATATTAAGAAATGCATAGGCAATCAACATATTACATATGTATAATAAATGTGAAATAAATATTCAAGTAATTGTATCACATAAAAACTAGCATGGAAAGAGACTAAAAGACTGACAATAGAAGTCAAAAGAATACAAAAAAGAAAGAAAAGATTTAGGAAGGAAACAGAGAAGAGAGAAGAAATGGAGGAAGGGGGAGAAAAAGATGAAGACAGGCTAACAAGCTTAGAAGAAGGAAAACAAGTGAAAGGAAAAGGAATATTCAAAATAGCGAAAAGGGTAGCAGAAAGCAAATCAAGGAGCGAATAATAAATTTTAAAAGTTTGAAAGTACATATACTATCATGTTAAAGGAGCCACTGCACTGCACTGACATTTACAAAGAGGGAAAAAATACTTGGGAATGCTAAAAGCTGGTGATAAGTTTGTGTCAACTTGTTCTGCTTACCTTCTTAACCCCTTGGGCTCGATGCTATATGGCACTGTTGTTCATTGAGAGACGACGCGATTTTCACGTAGTTGACTTTGAAGGGAATATAAACCCATGTTTTCTTATAAAATTCTTCTTACAATACTCACTTATTTACTTTATACTAGTAAAAAATGTGTTATTTTGGGGATAGATGCATTAAGCAACAAAACTCTTCCATTTATCCAGTGTTTGACCGAATTTGTTGTCATATTTTCTGGGCTTCTGTAGAAGCCCGTCGTCTCTGAGTGTGCAATGTGCTGGGCTTCTGTACAAGCCCGTCGTCCCCAAGGGGTTAAACCATTACCAAAATGGCAGTTTTGATTATGATCCAAATTGAAACTTACTCAGAAAGTTTTTATCAAGCCAGTTTCGTATCGACCGAAAGTTTTGGAGTGTGTCGTCATCGTTGGTCGTTAACATGGTATGTTAACAGATATATCCTCCTACATAGTCCGATCTCGACTCTATTTCATCTGTAGCACGTACGGACGGAAAACATCCAATGTCTTCTATTTATCGTACTTAAAAGTACAGAATTGTTATAATGATTATGCGTACATGGTCTCTGTAATTTCTGTAGCATTAGTTTATGTTTAAAATATAAATGTGACCTGTCGGTACAAAACAAACATAAAGTCGCAATGGTAGATTTTGTGTGAAAGCATGAAATGTGGGGATTTTAAGATTATGGTTCATTGATGACAAATATTTAAGTTTTGCTTGAACCTAAACTGATATGATTGACAAAATATATGGGACAAATTTCAATCTGGATGAATTACAAAGTAAATCACCTGCCTACTGCATCCTCCAAACCATAGTAACAGCCCTGTTAGCTCGTGAAGAAGTCTGTGTCTTCTTGGATTTTTATTCAACATTAATTAAGCTGCAATCATTGTCAACCTCACATTATCCTCTTTCCTTGGGTTCCTTCCAAGTGTGGACTCAAGAACTTGCATCATCGTTGGAGAGCAGTTTCGTGACAGATCAAATTCTTGATATGATGTTAATTTACTCAGTTTCATACTGAATGATGTTTTGTTGCTTACATATCTAATTGTTTGCAAACTGAATTGACTGTTCTCTATTTGCAAATGCTCTTGATTTTTTTCCATCCCTTGCAGTACCTCAACATATCTTTCTTTGCTGAGGCTGAAAACCACTTTAGGGAGCAAGGAATTGGGTCTTGCCTGTAGAAATTGTCTTCCTTTGCTAAGGCTGAAAAGCTGATAGGGAGGAAGGAATTGGGATTTGTCTGTAGAAATTATCTATATGTGCTGAGGCTGAAAGCTGCTTTAGGGAGGAAGGAATCAAGGTCTTGTTTGTAGAAATTAAAGGAAACAAGCTTGATTTATGAAACTGTTTACAGTATTTCTCCTTCCTGGTTTCTGTTCCCCGCATTAAAGTTTCCAGTAACGCCTTCCACAACCCTGGAACTGACACATCCATTTAAAGTGAAATGAAACCCAGACACATTCCTGCATTCAGAGATTACAGAACAATACAAGAAGGAAATTAGTGAAAGTTTGAACAAATTTGGTTGAACAGTTCAAGAGATATGTTTGTTCCAAGTTTGTTTGATCCTTGTTATGGAGGATTGTTAAATTGGCAGCTTTTTAGATGAAAGTGTGGAGAACTCTCTATTTGGTTTTGTACACAAATTTTCACTTATTCTCACTTTTTATCAGATATCTGATTTGCTCTTGCTTGTTGTGCAAGTATGTCATAGCAAAAATGATTCTACATGTTTTTCTGAATTTAGATACTTTCGCAACTGACACTTCAGAAAACTGCAAATTATTGAAAATGTGTGTACAAATCCAATGGGAAGTTCTCCACACTTTCATCTGAAAAGTGGGTAGAGTTGCCAATTCAAGGATCCTCCATAACAAGGATTAAATAAACTTTGAACAATCATAACTCTTGAACCGTTCAACCGAATTTGCTTAAACTTTCACTATTTTCCATCTTGTATTGTTCTGTACTCTCTGAATTCAGTAAGATGTCTGGGTTTTATTCCCCTTTAAGCCGCCCAGTACGATAATTTCATTCTCGTTGGATGTGATGTGTCGCATGTCTTGTAGTCGTACATAGAACTTGTCTTTTTGTTGGAGCCATCCTTGCTGCGTTGCATGAATGACACCCCGTAGTTGTTGATATTAAGAATTGTTGCGATGATGCGGTTACTAATGGACCTTCTATAAGTGCACAGCGAGGTCTGGGTGGAAGAAAAGCCCACTCTGTGTCTTGTGTCTCTGTTGTTCCTTGACTAGATCAACTCATAATTTTGGGGGAATCAACTTTCTTTCCTGTCCCTGCAATATGTCTCAGCAATGCCTAAAACCTTTGGTTTTCGTTCCTGGAAGAGGTTGAATATCTCTCCAGTCTTCCCCATATAGTGCTAGCATTTTAATATTGTTCCAGTGATTGCTTATCCAGAAGTCTTGGTCCATGTCTGTTGTGTAGTTGATGTAGTCCTAGGGGTTCAATATTTTCAAGGCTGTCTGCATACCATATTGAGCTAATTTACTACTAGCTAAAATGGCTGATTTTTAAAGATTGTCACTGGATCACTAGTAGCTTCACCATTGTTAACAATAAACAGGGAGCACCAAGCAAGGAGATGACAATCTAGGTTTGCTCTCCGAGTGAAAAAGTAAGTAAGTAAGTAAGTAAGTAAGTAAGTAAGTAAGTAAGTAAGTAAATAAATAAATAAATAAATAAATAAATAATAAGTGAAATAGAAAGGAAGTGAAATAGGCAAATGGAATTTAAGTAAATAAATAAGATAGTTAAAATTTAAATAAAATTTCTGAATATCTGCATGTTAAGTTTATGTAAAGAACATACCAGAGTATAATCTTTTTCTTTTCTCTTTTCTTTTTTTTGCAAATCTTTAATAATTATATACTGAATTAATGATGACAATTTCTATCCTCTCGTGCAGTCCAAAGACATCACCAAAGAAAAAAAGGAACCTCAATCGTACTGCCAACAACGCTACAAACACCGCCGCTACCACAATCACCTCCACCTTCACCACCACCACGTACACCAAAATCCGAACTCGGAATGCCATGTCTCCTGCCAGAATCATCGACGGCCAGAGTAAAAGCATGTTCTACACCCAGGTTCAACCTCAGAATAGCTTTGAGCAGTGGGAGATGATCGAGTTTCCCGACATGTTTAATCACAGCCTCTACGTCCTCAAGCTAGCCCACAATAATTTGGAGGTGGTGCCCCCAAGCATCTGCAAGCTGGAAGCCCTCTATGATTTGGACTTGAGTGGGTAAGTATTAATTCAATTTAAAAATCTGTTTATTCCGTGAAATCAAATACAGGGCAACATGCAGCCCAGGATACATGCTTTCACAACAAAGTACAGGGACTACAAATATACATTTACAGATGAAAATCAACAAAAACTTGATGAATATAATGTAAGAAATTAAATGGTCCTAGAGTACAGAATTTGAGTGGGATTGTTGTGAGTATAATATGCCTGAATAATTACATAACTTTATTTATAATTGTAATATTAGTGCATGTTGAGACATTGCATGTTTTCATAGACACAATGAACCCATTGGAGATGGTTTGATTTTGATATAACATGCATTCTACATAGATCTCAGCCCAAGGTATCTTATACTTAATCTCCAACAGGTTGAATTAAACATCAACTTTATTCCTAAGTTTTACAATATATAATTCATAAATAATTACAAATGATTAATTACTTTTGCTTTGTGTTGAATACATATTTTAATTCAATTTAATTTGTCGATTCATGTCATTAAAGGGCAGTGACGTGATTGCAAGGAGTAAAAAATGCCTCAAATCCCAAATGAGTTAAAACATACATCAAAAACATGACATACAAGTAGAGTGCATACTCAGGTTGGAATGATTTTTCTTGAATTTTTCTATGTGAGAAGAAACAAACATTCAGTATTAAATTAAAGGGCAGTGACATGATTGGGAGAAACAAAAAAATGCCTTTCGAACCAAACTGGTTGAAAGATATATCAATGCAGACCTGCCAACTGTCCCTATTTTGTAGGGACTGTCCCTATTTTTGGCAAAAGAAAACACACTTTTTACTCATAATTTAGGTTATGTCCCGATTTTTGAGAATTTTTGTCTGTAGAAATATATAGGATATTTAAGAATGTCCCTATTTTTCAAATTTTCAAACCAGTTTGTCCCTATTTTTTAGGATTTTGGGTCGGCAGGTATGTCAATGGATACACCAGCTGGATTGTATATCCTGGCTAGAAGGATTTATCTTGAATTTGTTTACTTAAGCCAATCAAACGTGAACATAGCTTCTCTTGTGCCCCGATAAAAATACCTCCCATAGAACCTTTCACAACAAATTTGTCTGTCACAAGGCATGCAGATGGAATTTATTTCAAAACGAGTTAACTTTTGACTACCAAATTTTCACAGTGGTATCCTTGCACAGTTTACTTGATTCTAGAATAGTTTCACCCCAAGTTGATGACTACCCCCAATCATGTCATTTACCTTAAAAGTAGATATATGACTCTGATAGAAATTGAATACATAAGGTGATACACACACAAAAGTTGAATGTCACAGTAGATTCTGGTAATAATTGCACAACCAGGAGGAAACGTTTCACAGTGAAATTTTTACAGCATAAACCTTGAACAGCTTACTTGACTCTTGTATTATCTGGTATGATTCTGGTATGTCTGTAATTTAGGACTTCATCAAATTATGTCATTTCCCTTTAACTGGCTGTTTACTTTTACTTCTAGTTAGGAAGAAGTTCTTTGTCTGATAGTCTCATGTGTTGGATATCTCACCCAAGGCATCTACTAGTTCTATTCAGACTATGAATACAATGAATTTCTTGCAACAAAGACTAACCAAAGCCTAGAAAATGTATAAGGAATTTTGGGGAAGTAGTCAAGAAATAATTTGTTGGTTGTCCAGCAGAATGGCCCTAGCATATGATGCAGTATTTGGTACCCTGGGGTACCAAGTTAAAATCTGCCATTTTGTTGAATTATTTATTTTATTTTTTAACATTGTACCCTGGGCTACAAAATTATGTAAAAGTTATGTCATAAGTGTTAGAATTACAAATTTAGCTTCATTTTTAACCATTTTTCGCAAGTTTATGCCTTTTTGTAGCGCACTTACGCAGGTTCTGTATCATAAACACTGATTTCAGTGAACATAACTGAAGAAAATACATTTTTGGACACGAGAGGGCGCTGCACAACGCGGTACCCCGGGGTACGACGGTACCCCGGGGTACGGCGTGGTGCATCATTTTTTTTTTTATGATCATGTGGTTTTATTTGTGGTTATTGGCTACAAATTTGTGGTATGTGAAGGACAGCAAATTAGTTTCTCTTTTATTTTCTCTGGAAATCAAGGTTAACATTTGTGTCACTTACCTTTTTTGAAGGTGGAAGTGAATAGAAGGGTAAAAGGATTAAGAATTCAATTTCAATTTCAACCCCAAGCAAGACATGTCTGCGTAATCAATGATGTTAATACATAACATTGCGCAATTAAATGAAATTACAGACAAAATGCGCACCGCGTCGCACGCATGCAGTATACAGGTCACGAAGACGCCAAACATACCCACTAATTTATGTGTGGGACTAAGTAAATGAACCCCTTAAATTCGGTCCTGGGGACTGAACCCGACCAATGGGGTCCAGCTGACATATCTTTTTTCATTCACGTAGACAGTCTAAGTAATTTTGAGGGGTCAAATCTTTTGGGCTCGATGGGGTAAATTGAGAAGTAGCTAGCTCCCAGACTGTTAGTGTTTGGGGTGGGGTGGTGGAGGTGTTGACTGTCTTTTTTTCCAGTCTTCAAAAATCAGTAGGAAGTAAATCTAAACATGCATGCTTTGATGAGAGTTAATATCAGTTACAATGTGTGATTCAAAGACAGATTGTAAATCCGGTGCCTGATCTTCTTATGATTTGTATTAGCATTACATATCTATGTTGAACGGACGGTAGTATTGTTAATTTAATATGCAACAAAATTCAAACAGTATTTTGAATTTTAAATAGATAACACATCGTGATGAGTTTTATTTATCATAAGTCATCCAGTCAAGGTTAATGAAATTTAAGAAATTCTAAATGGATGTCTGGATGCAGTAACTACTGAGTAAGATGTTGTTTTGCCTGTTACAAGTCTGTTTGAAGAAATTAACCCATTAGCTATTCGGACCGGTACATGTTCATACTATCGAACTCTATTAGGCGAATATCCACATTTCAGAGGCACTGGCGTTACTGAGTATAGAGCAGCCTTCATTGCCTTGCATTTTCCTCCCTCCCTCCTTCCGTGCCTCCTCTTCTGTCTTCGTCTCCTTCTTTCTCCTCTTCCTTTCCTCCCTTCTCATTAATATTATGTTATGGTTGTGATAAGATTGGATTCAATTTATTATAATCATGATTATTTACCTTACCCATCACCACCCCCACTTCTTCCTCCTCTTCTCTTCTTCTTCTCCTCTGTTTTTATTCTCCTCCATCTTCTTTTTTCTTCCTTTTCTTTCTTCTTCTTTGTCTCCTTCTCTTCTTCTCCTCCTCCTCCCCCTCCTCCTCCTCCTCCTCCTCCTAATCCTCATTACTATTATGATTATGGTTTGTAATAAGGATTAGGATAAGATTAACATTATTATGATTATTATTACCATCTCCCCATCCACCCCAGGAACTCCAGTCTCCACGTACTCCCAGAAACCCTGAGTACCCTGAAACACCTGTTCCATCTAAAGGTCGACGACCTTGACATCACCAGCCCGGAAGAGATCAGCCACCTGAGCCGACAGGACCGGTCCCAGTCGGGTCAAATCTTGAAGATCCTACGAGAGAAACTGCTGGACAGCCAACCTTACAACGGCATGAAGCTCATGGTGATGGGACCAGCGGTATGTTTGACAGTATTGTAGTTAAAACTGGTCTCAAGGCCAAATTTTGGTGGCCTTGACCTTAGCCTCGGTCCAAGTCACCTGTGCAAACTCTATGGAAATGTTGTATTTTGGAGTGCTCCCTACCTTGGAACCCATATCTGCCCTATAGCATTTCATTTAATGTGTAAACCTTCTGCATAGTTGGCCATATTCCATTTACATGTATTGTGGAAATATTTCACTACAACAATCTGTCATGACTATTTGGCATGAAGTCACACTGAATGAAGAAATTCTTTTTAATTCTTTTTAGAAATCTACTATTTTCAATCTAATATAAAAAAATAGGTCTTTGACTCACAGAAATGAACCAAAAATGTACAATAAATACT
This sequence comes from Eucidaris tribuloides, assembly GCA_001188425.1. Classification (NCBI taxonomy): domain Eukaryota; kingdom Metazoa; phylum Echinodermata; class Echinoidea; order Cidaroida; family Cidaridae; genus Eucidaris; species Eucidaris tribuloides. Next base: position 15,004 of record JZLH01S0206673.1, read on the forward strand.
ACTGGTATTGGAATTCCCATAATTAGGCATTTGCACCATTTTGGTTTCCATTATTATTTCTTCATAGGGTTTTTGTGACCTTGGCACATTAAAGAAACCACATACTGTATAAGTGGATATTTTCAGGCAATTAATTTTTCGCGCTGACAGAGTTAGGTGAAATTTAAATTTAAATTTTTCTTATGTTGCTGCTGCCTTTGCTAGAGGATAATTGGTCCAAAATTGTGTACCATGCACAATTCAGACTTTGGGATACCAAGTATGAGATAACAATGAATGTATGATCAATCAATCAATCAATCTGTCTATCTATCTATCTATCTATCTATCTATCTATCTATCTATCTATCTATCCATTTATCTATTTATCTATCTATCTATCTATCTATCTATCTATCTATCCATTTATCTATTTATCTATTTATCTATCTATCTATCTATCTATCTATCTATCTATCTATCTATCTATCTATCTATCTATCTGTCTTTCTATCCATCTATCAATCTGTCTATTTATCTATTAAAAGAGGTGCAGGAGACTTATTTTCATTAAATGTACATTTTAAATCAGATTCCATGATTTGTTAGCGGTAATTATCTCAGGTAACTTGATTTTTTTTTAAAGTGTTAAAAGTGTTGAAATCCTGAAATCAGACCATGCACATAGATTTGTCACATGGAATTTGAATTTAAATTTACACTTTTATCAAAATGAATCTAATTTATCTGGTAATTTTTTGATATGCATTTCTAAAGGCAAGTGATTTCTTACCTTTGCAGAAAAGTGGAAAGACATCGATGCTAAGCAACCTGATGAATGACACTGGCGTGCGCCTATTTGACATGGGGCTGCATGTGAAGGAGTGGGTGTTACAGGACCCGGTGTCGGAGTCCAAAACGTTTAGCCTCAAGGAGAAACTCAAGAAACATCTAACTCAGGTTTGTGTGTCAGTTTGTCTGTCCTATCTACATATTTGAGTTTGACCATTTTGATGTTGTTTTCTGAAGGCAGAATGGATGTTGTTTGCCCCACAAGCATAGGTTTATAAAGCAAAAAATAGAAAAACAAACAAACAGAATCTAATATACATACAAAAACTTGGTTAAAACTGTATTATAAATATTATTATTATTGCTTTGAAAACATATTGTGGCTTGCATTGACTTGTAGATTTCTGACATTGAATACAATGATGCCACACATAGAAAAAAATACCAGGTGAAATTATACAAATTCTTTAATATGAATTAAATGTATAAGTATATACAATCAATGTAAAATTTAAATGAAACAAATATACAAATATTCCAGTTTAACATGGATCAGTATTTGATTTGTTTTGATAATAATTATATAAGACATGTGAATACAATCCACATGGAATGAATTCATGTTAAAATTTGGAATGTATTATTTTATTTCAATATTGATAAAAGCATATGTCCTTTGGGTGGCTGCCATCAACAGGCTTTCACTGTGTGTATACAGAATCATAATATAAATAAGGTATAAATGTTATTGCATGATGAATTGCCTTGTTCTACGAAGTAGCAGTTCTGTCTAAAGTTCAATGCCTTGAGGTAATGACTTTTGACTCTCAAAGTTGGACATATGATAGATGAATATATAGCCTTTTAGACAATTTCAAAATCCCCAAATTGACTTTTCCAACTCACTTCGACTATTTCACATATTTATGCAAAAACTATATACCATTGTGACTTATTGTTTGGTGGCATCAGCTCACAAATATAACAAGTAATTGGAATTGTCTACTCTCCATCCACCCATCTAGGAGAAGGACATGATAGAGGGTCCTGCCATCACATTCTTCACCTGGGATATGAAAGGAGGTGACCTCTATGAGAGTGTCCATCAGTGCTTTGTTACCTCCAGGACTCTCTATCTTCTGGTCTGGGACATGTGTGAGGGCATAGAGGGGGCAGAGAAGCTCTCCTCCCTCCTCCTGAATATAAGCGTAAGTGTTTCTTGAATTCTCTGTTGCACTGTCAAGTTAAGGATTTTGCAAGATTAAGCTTATATCATTCTGAAAATTGTATGTGTGCGTGTGTTTGTGTGTGTTTGTGTGTGTGTGTGTGTGTGCATGCATGTGTGTGTGTGTTTGTGTGTATGTGTGTGTGTGTATAGATGTGTGTATGTGTGTATAGATGTCTGTGTGTGTGTGGGTGTGGGTGTGTATATAGATGTGTGTGTGGGTGTGTATATAGATGTGTGTGTGGGTGTGTGTGCATACAGCTATGTTACTCTCTTGTGCAATGTCTTTCCAAAAATGGTCATATTTACATGTAGCACTAGCTATTGAAGAACACAAAGACATGAACTTGATTGATTTCTTCCGTATATCAGTGTCATTTGCAACACTGGGACTTGGGAGGGGAGGGGGTGGACCCAGGTCCATGGATAAAACTGTTGATTTTTTATCGAGCAACTATTGCTTGGTTACAGTCCCAACTTTTGGACTTGATGTTAACCCGTTGAAGACGAGTGACGAGATATCTCGTCAAGAGGTCTATGGGAAATGCGTGTTAAAGAAAAAACAAATCGTCTCCAACGGGTTAAAAGGTAGTAGTGATGAAGTTCATGTTTCAGCTCCTGCTATCATAGTGTAATGATGATGAGAACAACAAAATTGATGACGATGACGACAACAATGATAATATTCATAAAACCAACCAACATCAACAATAATGTAAAAAAGAAAATTACTCTTTATCATTTGACATAGTCCAGAGCTTCCGATTTTGGCATCGTCATCGTGGGCACGCACTACGACCTGCTCCAGAGCGACTCGAAGAAACTGATGAAACTCCGTCGCCAGCTGAAGGAGATGCTGACAGTGACGAATGGCTACCCTCCCATCGGGGGCATCGTGGAGGTGGATGCCATCGGGAGCAGCACCCACGGGATGGCCGAGCTGAAGAGGGTTATCTACGAGACGGCCATGCAGATGAAGATCAGGCACAAGAGGCCGGCCTGCGTGGAGAAGGTGGTGGGCAGGAAGGTGGGTAACTTGTATCATGAGTTAAATAGCCAAATTGTATCAACCCTGCGTCGTATGAAGCTACAGGGGTCTAAATGCCATATTGTTTGACAGGTAGAAGAGTAATAACTCTGTCTTACTTGGGGAAACAGAAAGGTGTTATTTCTTCAACTCTTCAGAAGAAGCAGAGAGGTATTATAATGCTTTTGCAATGTTTTCACTATCAACAAATCTAGAAGATTTTGATGACTTAAAATATCTTTCATTTATCCGAAATGAGTTTTTTTAAGATCCCTTTTATTCTGTGGACCAGATTGCTCCTCTTTGTAAAACCTACATGAATAAAAAAATCTGATTAGATTGCTGGGAGTAGTTTGTTTAAATGTCGACCTGGCATTTGTTGTACATGTACTGAAAGCAAACCTCTTGCCCTCCCAAGAGTCTGTTGGTATTATACTAGGATTAAATCCTGGTCACAGAAATTGTGAGAACAGCTTATACACATTATGTTTTGAAGACATGTGCTGCTTCACTTGTGCAAAAATAGTGCTGTTCTGCATTTCATTGCTACATTCTGCCAAATTTTTTCCTGGGGTTCGTAGAGTTGATCAAATGTTTGCTAAACTGAAAGTCTGTGTTAAAATATGAGGGGTGCTGAACAAGATGTAATTATGTTTAAACGTCAACTTTTGGTTTATTAGCGAAGCTTTGGGTCTCGCAGGCACTTTTGTCAACTGGGCTTAAACCAATGTTCCTGTCTTTGATCCATCCAGGTCCCCAGGCCATACTTCAATTTGAAGCAGCGCATCGGCCGGGAGCGTGAGGTCCGACAGAGGGCGGAGCCTCCTCTCCTGCCAATCATGACTGAGGCGGAGCTAGCCCAGATCGTGCAGCTCATTAAGAACAGTTGTCTGGACACAGCTGAAGACCTTCAGGAAGGTAATGCCTTATTATTTACTTTAACCAGAATCATACCCAGAATATCCATATACAAAGTCTATGTAGCTTTGTTGAAATGGCACTAGGAGGGTTAGTAAGAATGACCCTTGGAAGGCAAAGGAATAATTATTTTTTATTTTCATGCTTCCAAATTTAGGGTGCTAGAGGTATAATGTTTTTGTTTCCATCCATCCATCTGTCAGTATGTCCATTTTTTGTCATCAAGGTAGCTTGTGAACTACTGATTGAATTTCAATCAAATGTTAGACCGTATAGATTAACCCAAAGATGAAATTGATGAATTATTTGGTTCAGATGAAAGGGTCGTTATGCTTAATGTGTTTTGCTACATCACTCATGCAACTTCATCATATTGTGATGGTACTATTAGTGGGATGTTTAGCAGTGTTATGTTTAGTAAGACAGAAAAAAAAATCACAATAAATTGTAATTTTATTTTCAGAGTTTTTCTAAAGTCCATGGAAGATTCTCAGTTTTCCTTATGTATTTGTTTAAAGTCACTCAGGTTTAAAAATATAATTGGACTATGGTAGAATCAGGTGCATCACATCACATCATATTGTGATGGTACTATTAGTGGGATGTTTAGCAGTGTTATGTTTAGTAAGACAGAAAACAAAATCACAATAAATTGTAATTTTATTTTCAGAGTTTTTCTAAAGTCCATGGAAGATTCGCAATTTTCCTTATGTATTTGTTTAAAGTCACTCAGGTTTAGAAATATAATTGGACTATGGTAGAATCAGGTGCATCACATCACAGCTGGTTTTTTCTACATATAGGAGAGTTGCAGTTGTACTGAGTTATGGTTTGGCTATTGTCCCCACATATTTCTGAACCAGGTTGACATCATCT